>VYZU01032508.1:5706-40797 GCA_013401355.1 Ceyx cyanopectus | reverse complement strand
CACACAGTGTAGGTACTACAGCTTTTACCAGATTACAGCTATTCTGCTGAATAAAACATTTCTTAACACCATTACATATCTTAGCCCATTTAAGTATTACTCAAGTCAGAAGAGGCACCTACCTATGTGATTAGTGTCAAAGAGCAGCCAAACAAAACCAAAGAAAAAACATTCTACTTATACTACTTTTGTACCTACACTGTGTGAGCCTGGAGTTCAAACATAAATAACTAGTTGAATATTCTGGCACTTTTTTAGTTACCATCTACAGCTAAGATCATTAGAATAATTAAAATATTATGCTATATGTAGCCTTGTCTGAAATATATCAGTGCCCCTCATGTCCTGAGGAGATGAAACTTATTTCCCATTTTTTAACTCTTGGGTTTTAAATAATTACATGTACTAGGAAAAATACAATAACTACAGGATTTTTAGTAATCATTACAGTCAAAATTAAGGATACCCGATTTACTTTCAAAAACTTAGCAACTCTCAAAGTACAGAAAAGCCTACCAGATAAAGAAAAATTTAAACCAACTTACCCTAGAAAGTGTTTTCTCCTTTCCCAATACAGTTTATACAAGATGTTTTTGATGAAGTTTTACATTTTATCAAATAAATGTGTTTCACTCTAAGTAGGATATGTTGGAATACTGAGAATTACTACATCAGTAGACTTTCTACAAACCAGTTCCATAAACAGACCATCAACATGAAAATTCTGATTTTAAGAGCATCCAGTTGTTATCCCGAGCCCTAGCCACCCACCAGATAAAACCACAATAGTTCTAGGAGAGATTTAAAAAAACTTATTCCCATTACCTCAAGCTTTTCTCCCTTGGTTTACCAAGGACAGCTGTGTTGAAGTGACTGCTAGTTTCTCAGCATAATGGCAGTAAAAATCCTCTATGCCGCCACCACAAAGAATCAACTATTTTAGCTGGCATGTGCACAGCAGAACTGCAACGTAGCAGAAAACCATGAAGCCAAGGTTTACTACCATTCTTTAAGGGGCAGACTGGGAGAAAGAGGCTTTCCAATTACATCTTTAAAAATGAGGCGATCAGAGCAGGTTACAGTAGGTTAATGTGAAGGCATAAGTGTTTCCAAAATTGAAGGCAACCGAACAAGTGGGGCAAGAACACAATAGAGAGGGTAGCAGAAGCTGTGAAATTTAGCAGTCATCCATCCCTGTGCACAAACAAGTTCTTTCAGGTATGCAACCATGACATAGGCTGTGAAGACCTATGCAAGATTTAGTCCCAGCTCCCCTACTCTACTGAATCTACACCCTCATCTCTGACCCCCAGCTCAGAAGTTATTTGCCTTTTACCCAGTGCTCTGCTGCTGGGAGTGACCAGTCTCTTCCAGCAAACAGACTGTTTGGAATACCAGCTCCAAGTAATAGGTGTCAATAGTTACCAGAAAGCTACTTCCCTAACAAAAAGACATGAACAAGACATGAAAATAGGACTCAAATTCAAGAGTGGGGAAAAAATATGTCCCCAGCATTAAGGCATATAGTCATGGAAATCTGATTTTTCCACCTTCAGGACAGGGTTTGGTTTTTGTTGTGGGTGGGTTTTTTTGTTCTTTTTTTAGCCTCAAACTGATTCTAAGCCAGTTTTACTACCTTGTCCAACTGTTTCAAACAAAAAATAGAAGTCCCTGTGAAACATATGTCCATGTACTAGGTTCAAAGTGCTTCATTTCACCCTTCCTAAGAACCAAAACCATATTTAACTGCATTTTCAGACTTTTTATCTCTCTTCCCAGATGGTAACCTGAGTTTGCCCCAACACTTGCATGCAAAAGCTAATAGAGCGTGAAGTTCCAATTTTCCATATATATATATATATACGTGAGAAGTATGTGTCGCAGAAAAGCAGTTCCCTACCGAAATCACTTTCCCATCTTTTCAACTGCTGCTGCCTCTTGAAATATCACCAGTATAAAACACAGCTTTAAACCACAAAGCTCTTCTGTGCCTTTGCCTCAGCACAGAATTACAGAAAGCATAAGACAACACTTCAGTCAGTGCACTCAGATAAAGTTCATCGTCTCAAGTACGTCAACTTGTTTGCTTGAAGATGGCGGTCATGATGTCAAGGTCACTTTTAGGTCTTTGAAGTAAGCATGAAACTTTAGCCCACAACTGATCAGAGACTACAGACAAGCAGGAGAAATGCATTATCAAGTCCTTTAAACAGCTTTTTTCTTTTACATGAGAAAACAGTCTAAAACAACATACGATATTTAAACTTTTGACCTACAGTGCACTTAGATGCTAACTCAAGTCGTGTTCATATAAGCTTATTGTCCCATTGCTCTGATACTCTGCCTCCTCAAAAAAACAAATCCCCTTTTCAAGTGAAAAATGAGGAATTACTTTTTCAGGACAGGGAAGCACTTGACCAACACTGTAGACAGGGTTGTTTGGGGTTTTTTTGCAACTCCATCCACTAACAGCATAATTGTTCATTATTTCAAGTTTGAGCAGGAAATTTGTTCAAACTTGAAAAACATTAATACTGCTCTTAATTCCTACACATAAGTAAAGCAGCATCCTGTGAATATATACATACATAGGGACGATGGGCCAAAAATACAGCCCATGTCCAATTCTGCAGGGAAGCACAGCCAATTAGGGGATTCTGCCTGCACATCTGGTCCTCCACCCTTCACGTGAACAGGATATTTTGCCACTGGAAACTCTAGAATGGGCTATCCCAAATATATATTTTTTTTTAACTTAAAAATAGCCTTGTTTCACTATTTTCCTGACATTTAAAAAATTGTCCGTAGCAGCAACAGTTCTGTGAGAAGCTGTTAATCACTAGCAGATGAAAATAACATGGTCACATTAAAATTCACGTTCACAGATTCTCAAACAAAACTGAAGGTTTAACTGCTTAAAAAAACAAAAACAATAACAGAACAAAAACCCACTAATAACTGCAAAGGCCATTTCGATTTAAATACTACCTAACTAGCAAAATGAATATTAAAAAAAAAAAAAAAAAAAGAATAAAAAACCCCAAACAAACAAGGCCAAACATTTGTTCCCAATTGCACAGATGCCGTGAAGCGAGCCGGTGCCAAGGGGAAAGGGCTCAGCAGCAGAGATGACTCCTGGCATCACCCATTCCTCCTACGTGACTTGACAGCGTCTCCGCCGGCCCCGGGGAGCCCCGGCGCACAGCAGCACCGCTGCTGCCCTGTCACGAAATCTGCCCTCTCAGCAAACGCGCTCCATTTTCCTGCCAACAGTGTCAGCTCCGCTACAGCTCTGCTAACGTACCGACTGCTGAGCAACAGTAGGCTGAATCGGAGTTCAGAAAAGAAAAAGGCACTTTTCATGCAACTCTCTCCTCCACCCTCCCCTCTTTTCCACTATGTCGAGGTCTCCAGTCCCAAGGGCAAAAGGGCCTCCCCTCTCCGGCCTCAGCGGAGAGGGCTCCGGGGGCATCCCCTATTCCCGCCGTCTCCGGGCCAACAGCTCCGGCTTCTCGGCCGCCAGGAGCGACTCTGGGCCCGCCGGGCCGAGTTACGGAGTGCCCCCCGCCCTCCCCTCAGATCAGGCACCAGTACCGGGACGGCGAGTGTTTACGTTTAAACAGACATATATACCGAGCCGAGATCCAAAGGGAAGACAGAAAAACTCCGCCCCCCTCTCTCTCTCTCTCGCGTCTCCCTCAGAAAGGCGATAAAAGAAGGACTGAAACATCTGACCGCTCGGAGCCCCATTTTAAGCGGGGGGGGAATCGGGGAGGAGTAAAAAAAAAAAAAAAAAAGTGGGAGACATTAAAAAAAAAATAAAGGGAATAAAGAGAAATAAAGGATCGAGAAGCCCCGCGGGACGCACCGAAACGGGGAAGCGGCAGGAGGGCGGCTCGTCCGCGGCTCCGCCGCCGGGCCCGGCCAAGAGAGATCGCGCGCGGAGGCCGGGCCGGGCGCGAGGCGAGAGGGGAGCCCCGGCGGGGAAAGAAGCGGGAAAAGGAGAGGGGAGCGCGGACCGCGAGTGAGAGGGGGCACTCACGTAGCGTTTCAACTTCTTCTCCGGTGGGGACTTTCGGAGCCAGCCCGAGCAGACCACCTCGCCGCCGCTCATGGCTGGGCCGCCTGCCCGCCGGGGCAGTCCTTCTCCTCCTCCTCTGGCAGCGGCAGCAGCGGAGCCCGGGCCGGGTCGGGCCGGGCCAAGGGAGCCCCGAGACGCGGCGGCAACACCGCGCCCGCTCCGGCCTCCCGGGGCTACGGGGCGAGGGGAGGGACGGGGGAGCGGCGTGTGTGTGTGTGTGTGTCTGTCTGTCTGTCTGTCTCTCACGCACAACAACCAGCGGGAGCGGAGCGGCGAGCGGGACCGAGGCGAGAGGTTTCCCCCTTCCTCCTCCTCCTCCTCCTCCTCACCGCCGCCGAGTCACACGAACATTGGGAGAGACGACAGGGGCGGCCGCCGCCCCGCCGCAACTTCGGCTCCGGCGTCCCAGGGCAGGATCCAGCCACCGCCCCTCGTCCGTGGCACCGCCCCCCGCAACGCCGGGACCCTCCCGCCGGGGAAGGGCCGCGGGGGGCTTCCCCTCCCCTCGCCCCTCAACCGGGCCGAGCTCAGCGCCGGCCGCCTCGATTCCCTGGGCTCTCTCCTTCCTTTTCCCCTTCCTCCTCCCACTGCGCCGGGAGGAGGGGATCGGCCAGCGCTCCTGCCTCCTTCGCCTTCACCTCCGCGGGGGGCGGCGGTGGCTGGCTCTAGCCCAGGGGCCGAGTCCTCTCCCTCCGGGCGAGCGTGGGAGGGGTTTACCCTGGTATTCGCGGCGTCGTGCCGTCCCTCGTCCGTCCCCCCCAGTCCACTTTTCTCCACAGCTCCGGCCGCCGTGGCGAGCGGAGCGGCGGCACCTCCCCGCCCCGCCTCCAGCACCGGCCCCCGTGCCGCCCCGAGCGGCGCAGCCACAGCGCGACGGCTCGCCCCGAAACTCCGCCGGAGCCTTTTCAAACAACAAGGGCCGGGAGCAAGAGGGAGAGGGGAGGGGACGGGGCCTCCCAGAGGGATCCTGGGAGCTGTAGTCGGGCGGGCGGCGGCGGCCGGCGGGGACTGCGGCGGCGCGGCCGTCGGGGGGGCGCGGGGCGGGGAGGTGACGGCCCCGCGGTTTGCCGGCGGAAGAGAAAGGGGGTGACGGACAGAGCCTGACCGGCCGCCCCGAACCCACCCGGGTTTCTTTTCGTTTCCAAAGGGCGGGCTGAATTGAATAACAAATGTAAAAATAGCGTCTGAAATGGTGATTGAGACCCACAGCAAAATCGCTCATTAGAAATCGGCGGGGGGGAGTCCACCAAAAGCAATCAATCTAAAAACCTCTATTAAAAACTTCATAAAAAACAGCCCGGCAAAAGTGAACTCCTAGCGAGTCTGAAACTGCCTTAGTGGAAAAAAAAAAGGGTAAAAAAGTTGGGATGTGAGAGCAGGAAAGGCGAAGTGCCAGCTTCGTTCCTTTCTGGAGCCCGTCCCCGAGCCCGGGGGGTTGATGACGCTTCCCTGGCAAGAAGCTGCAACGAGGGGCCAGCCTGTGACAGCCGGGAATGATTCATTAGGGTGGCAGTGTCGGGAGGATTTTAAATCTCTACTGGAACAACCAGCCCCCACCATCCGTGGCTACACTCCCCGCTCCATACCCGCCGCCTCCAGCCGAGCCCCTCCGCCCTACAGCACCGTTCCTTATCGAAAACCCACCTCAAAAAATATGAAAAATTAATAATACATTTTCGACTCCTTATGGATCTGCGACATTTGTGATACTATTATTTTTAAGTGGTGTTTTGTGGGTGGCGAGGATAGTCCCCGCTACGCTTTCCTGGGAAAGAGCCGCAGCCCCCAGTGCCGGGCAATAACGGGGCGACCCCACGAGCGGGTCCCGCCGGCGGCGGTGGCTCCCCCCGGGGACGAGGCGAGCGCCTCCTTCGTTCCTGCTGCCGGAGGCTACGGGGATCTCCCTCACCGCCACACCGCCGCTGGCACCTGGGGAGGTGCGCGGCGCCTGGGCCTTTTCGCAGCCCCCTTTCTGGCTTTTCCTCCTGGCTGAGGGCCAGGCAGATCCCCTCGGGGTAGGGCTTTCTACTCTTGGAGTGCGTAGATAGATACCTCAAAAATAAACACACACAAAAAAGAGGAGAATGTTATGAAGGAAAATCCCAAACATTATTCCGTTAAAAGGGAAATAACAAGCTCCATCAACATCTCCTCTGTCGGTGCTCTTTGTCTCTTCCACTCTGCCAGAAGAGCTCTCCAAATAAATATATAGGTATGTTTTGAATTTTGTTTTATTTTTTTTTACAGATTACAGGATTCTGGCATGTGGTGGTTGGTAGCACCGGTGCTCTTCCACTGCAGAGAAATAGTCCCCCTAGCGTGCCGTTGTTGAAGTAAGCACTGCGATGCTGCGATTCATCAAAGTATATCCCACGAAAAAGTCACAAAGCAGCTGCTGTAGCATTTTAACAGGGACATTTTTAGTATTAACAGGAAAAACAACGGTGAAAGCCTAAGCCATTAAAACCAGTGCATCAATTTCTCCATACATATTTTCACAATAATTATGACAGGTAAATCACTTTTAAGACCTAAACAAAAAGTAATCAAAAAATAAGGTATTTTGCCAAAAAACATTTGAAAATTGAAAGATGGTGAATGTTTGCCTTTGTTAATAATTGAAGTGCTCAAGCATCCAAAGCACCCTTATGTTCATTTCTTCACACCATTTCACAACTGCCTCGGTGAGGCTATTGGAAGGAGTAAAAAGTGCTGTGATGCATGCAGGTGGTAAGCATGAACTCAAATTGTACTGTCAGATCTAGATTTCAAGCTGGCTTTCAGTATATCTTTTTTTCTATTTAAACCACTTAGGCCATCATTTAAGAATCTCAACATCTGAGATTGTCCAAATGTCACATAAAACCACAAATTTGTCTAGTTTTCTTCAGAAACCTGGGCACAATTTAGAGCAAGAACATGTAGAATCAGCATGAATTTACTGAACATGCCATTGGCACTAGGTCATTGTAGCATGATCCATTTTTGTTCATTTAAAACCCATTAATTAACCCATGTCTTGAGGGCTAATCAAAGAAAGCTGAGTCTTTTGGCTTGAGCAGATTCTATGGAGCTTTGGATCAACCAAACAAGTTGATCCAAAGACACAAATCCAGTCGAAAGACACAAAATTGTCCCTGAAGTCACATTTGAAAACAATGCATTTGTAGTTTAAAACACGCCAAAACCAGTGTTAGCCAAGAGTCTAGCATTAGTTTGCATTTATTCGTCATGTATTTGTTTGTTAGTTCATTTTCTTGGAAATGGCTATCCAGAGACTAATTTTGTGTGTGGGTTTCATCCCTGCCATATAAAGATAAATCACAGGTTAGGGGAAAGGAGTGAATGCAAGAATAGTGATAAATAATAAGTAATAAAAACAGCCTTTTAGACCATACCTTGCTGTTCACAAGCCCCAACACTGAACATAAAAATGATTTACCAGATTGTTGAATTGAAGAAAATATAATACAACAAATCAAGATTTCCAAGTGACTAGTTAAGATGTCATCTGATGCACTGCTCCCTTTCTAGTCATGGTGGTGGGTTTTCCTTTCTGCTTCCAAACAGTTTGAGTTACCTGTGCACAGTTCCATTGGCCTTGCACTAAGTATCTGAAGAGAGGGCTGTACGTAGCTCTTCCTCTCTTCCCAAGTCAGTGAACACTTGCAAAGCCAAGAATATTGATACTGTGGATCTCTGTGCATAATCAGCAGTGCTCCACATTTCATCATTTAGATACCCCGTATTAGGGTAAACTCAAGCAATTAAGAACAAGAACAAAATATATAAACAGCACAGTATTTAGGTCTGACTCTGCCTATTCACAGATGTAAACCTGTCTATGAAGAGAAGTTAGCAAGGACAACTGAAATAATTATGCCAGCCAATTCCTCCATGTAGAAAAATCCTTACACTAAGCTAAATTAGGTTTGGGCATCGCTTCCTGAACTTAGTCTAAAAGTTGCAGAGACCTCTGTCAAGAATATTTCATCTAGTTTGCTTGCTTTGGTTTTGTTGGGAAAGATGAAACATTAAGCGTGCTCTGTTTTGAAATTCTCTTGCAATATGGTTTGTGTGTGTAAGGACTGAACAGTCCTGGGGATTGTCACTGTTGGTGGGACTGCTGTAACACTATGTCAGGGCACGACCACCCTATCCCTTCACATTGTCCCCAAAGGTTGTTACTGTACAAGCGTTCTGTTACTCAGGAAGCCTGGAGGATAAAGGTCCTTTGAGCTCAATTAATTGAACTATGGAGGTCTTTTGTGTTTCTGTACAAGGGCAATCCTGGAGGCAAAAGGATTTTTATTTTTTTTTCCTTGCCAGTCTATCAGCAATGGCCTAAAAAGCTGCAGAGGTCTCATTGTGTCCACCAATGAGTCCTTTGCAGAACAGTCAGTGTTCATGAACAATTGCCAACTTATTTTTCAAATGAGGTTCCCTTGCTTTGGACCCTCTTTTTGTTGCTTGTTTTGGTTTGGTTTTTTTTTTACTAGGAGAAGGAAAGCAATCAGTGTCTCTCAGTTTTGCAGCTGTTTGGTTACTGAAGTTTTTTTTCCCCATTTTTAAAATGGAACTTGCAATTGGCCACTGTCAGTGAACAAGAAGAGGCTGTGCCCAGCAGAACAGCTAGAGAAAGGAGCTCAGAAGGGATCCATCCTTGCTGCCTACAGAACAGAAACCACTTCAGACCCAGCTACCACACTGTCGCACGTGCTGCCATTTCTGAATCTCACATAGATGTTGACATACAAAACAGCACCCATTTTGTGATTGGGGATTGTGATCAACTACATAGGACACAAAATGCTGTATAAGATGTACTGCGAGTGTCAATGTGACGCCAGACCCTGGTATGTGAGAACTACACGCACAGTCACAGTGCTTGTGCTGCCTTCCAGCTCACTGCACTGCAGTTCAGGCTCCTCTGACAGTGATTTCATCTCAGTTACCACCTCCCATCCACAAGCATGTACAAGACGCCTTGATTCCTCTGTTGACTTTGTGTTCTTCCACAAGAGCATTCCAAAGTATTTTAAATGGGTTCTCCAAATTTTTGAAGTAGACTATTTATATATCTTGCCAGATAAAGTAGGTCATGTGGAAATGCATTTGCCTCTGGTTTGCCTGCCCAGCCGCCTTGACAAAGGAAACAGGAGCTGATAGAAGAGATTAAATTCATATGGGTTTCTTTTAAAAAACAAAAATGATGCTTATTTCCCATGCAAATCACTCAGAAATTCTGGACACGCATAATAAAACAGTGCTCACTACAGCTCCTGACTTTGATAATATTAAAACCTTTGCATTCCTCTGGGGTTTCGCATCGCATTCAAACAGATGTGCCTCCTGATAGTGATCCCCGAACTCTTCTGTGCCCTTTGCTTATGTGTGAAAATAAAATTTGTGCTTCATTATGACACAAGAGACTTAACACTTTCATAGAAAAATATTTTCCTGCATGTCAAACTATATCTCAAAACATATGTAGGTATTTATGCAACGAGTCAGTGCAAAAAGACAGATACTTTTAAGTTTGTAAAAACCTGCATTTTAGACATTTGTTTTCATCTCAGATATTTCCCTTCTGATTTCAAAATTATCCCCAGGTAAGTTTAAACTACAGAGTTTGTTTTCTTCAGTTCGTCAATGACATTTACTGCTTCTTTCATATGGCAGAAATTGAAGCATGCAATACAAAACAGACATTATTAAATGAGATCACTGTACATCCACACAGTTTAAGGTTGTTTACTAGTTGTTAAGCTACCTCTTGTCTCTTTTCTTGAGGACTGGTTTCCAGTTCTCTAATGGTTTTCCAGTTATGTAATACACTGAGATTTCTTCAGTGATTTTTGTGGAAAACTCCTTCCCACTTCTGTCATGGAAATTCACTGTTAAATGTTTGTCCTCTGTATTTTTGACAGGGGATCAGTTGACTATCTCACTTCATGCAAGGGATTTTCCCTTTTCTTTCTAGACTAGGCAAAAAAGAAAGATCAGCCTGGCTGGTTGTCCAGCCACGTGGAAACTTCCTCGGGTCTATGCTGTTCAAAAATTAATCAGCAAGATTTTCCCTCTATAAGGACAATACCTTTTGCACCTATCCTTGTGTACTACAAATGCATGGACTTGTATCATAGGAAGCTTTTTACCAGTTCAGCACAATGAAACTTAATAGTTCAGACACATTTGTTTTGGTCTTGTAATAGAAATGACTGTAGAAATGACCATGTTTTCAGGAAAAGTAATTAATGGAAGATCATATAAAAGTCCAACACTTTGTTTCTATGCACATTCAAGAAAGCATCACCCAAGCTGTTTGGTTGAGCATTGTTTGTCCTCCAAAAACCCCAGGTGGAAGATATATTGAACACCTCCCAAAAGATAAATTTACTGCACTGTAGATTACCTGGGAGCAGCAAATATGAGGACATTGCAGACTGGTGCTTTCTGTTAAAGCACAAAAATAAAATAAAAATCAACATACTCATATGAGAGATTATTTTTGTTAAGAGATCCTTTACACACAATATAACAATTTCAATAATTCAGCTTAAAATGCAAGTATAATAATAAATTGTGTCAACTACATATTCGGCTTTTTCTCACATTTCATTGTCTGAATCTCCAAACTTGAGCAGTTCCTTGCAACAGGTATTTTAAAAACAAAGTAGAGAAATCAAAAGATTACCTAGAAGTATCTGAAGAAAGAAGGAAAAATGTCTGAATGCTAAGCAGGGTTAAGATGCATTTAGCTGAAGCTCCTGTCTCCCACTAATACACTAATATAAGAACTATACTTCAGTGCTCTTGAATTTAAATTATTAAAATAATTTAAATCAAAAATTAAAGTCACCAAATGTCCTGGAATATTTTAGATGCCCAGTGGGAAAATACAGTCAAACACAGGGAAGTCAGTAAAAAAAAAGATGTTTTTGAGAAGAGGTCCATCCAATGAATACACAAATAGCTGTGAGCATTGCAACTAAAGGACCTGCCATCGCAAGAAAGAGGATGGCAAGAAGCTGCCCTTCTAACGTTCTCAGACTACAAGGTGATCTGTTAGGGCCCAAACTTACATTGTTTGGTACCTTACAGAGAAAGCAGCAGCACTACAAATGACCTTCTTTGCATACTCCAGGGTGCCTCCATCAGAAGTGCTTAGCCCTCATTCTAAGCAGTTGCTTTTCAGACACCATATTTACTTACATTTTCTCTCACAGGAGGAATAAGAAATGCAAGCCTCTCACAACACTAATACCTTCTGATGGAGTAAGGGCAGTTTCAGGGATAGTCCTGACATTTGCCTACAGCCTCAGCCAAAGGGGAGTCCTACTACATTAAGCCAACTAGCAGTGCAAGTCACCTAAGCTGGGTTTTATATCACTGTAGTCACCTACCAGTGTGGTGGCTTGCACACATGCTACTCATCTACACCTTCTCTATAGTCAGTGGCAAGATACAGGCAACTACGACATATATCATCTCTTCCAAGGCAGATGTCTAAATTGATTAGGAGAATTGTGTTCCTGAAGTGCATATTTATCTCCATTGACTATAAAAGAGTCTTAGACAGCTAGCTCAGAGGTTCTCATGCAAAGTTAGGCAAGATTAAACCTTGGCATGTGAAAAAGCAATCACAGTGTCACAGTGGAGATTTTATGTATTCATTTAATTCAGTTGAGTGTCTTTGAGAATTTTGAAAATCCTCATCCAGTATCAGCTGCAAGGATAGGGGGTTTAATGAATTTATAAATTAGATTACCATTACTATTACTATTTTATCAGTCTCTACCATAATATCTAAGATCACTGTATCATTTAAAATCCCCAAAATACAAAACAGGAAGGTGTGTGCTTCTTTTCTGCCTTTCCAAGCAGAGGAACATGGATTATTTATTTATTTATTTATGTTTCGTTATTTTATTTTGTTTTATTTTAACAGATTTCACACAAGGACTCTGGCTCCATCAGAAGAATCTTTTTGTCAGATCTGAATTATTTCAGGCTCAGTCTGATCTTTTCTGTCAAGAATTATCTTGTCAGGAGCATTGTAGTGGAGCAATGCAGACTGTCTTAGCTGAGTGGAACATACCACATTGCCTGAGCTTCAATTACATCTTCCAAACTTTTCCATATTCCTCAAACCAGAAAGAAAACAATCAAATTGTAGCTGTCAGGTTAGTGAACGTGTGGTGCGACTGCCAGGGGAAGAGAAACACCTGGCCCTGAGGTCACACAGTGTCTGAGACAATGTAAACGTGTAAGAGAAATGGGACAGCATGAGGACAGTGAGGTCATAGCTGCCTTTTTGAGATGTCTCAGGCCAAGTCCAGAAAAAAAGGGGAAGGATGGAAGGGACATTTAAATGAAATTTTATGAACAGCATCAGTGATCACGTACACAGTTTAGGGAGTTTGTTCCTTTTCTCTTGCATTATTTTCGGTACTTCCGGAGTACAGTCAGAATTGTTAGTAACACACAATGCGATGAATCTGAGAGAAAAGCTCGAGACAGGTATGGACTTGTCCTTGACAACACTGCAAAATTCAGATGAAATCTGAAGAGCTCAGAAAAAGTCACTAAGATATAAGCTATTGAGGGTTTAGGGGCTTTGTCCCTTCTGCAGTTCTTGGTCTTTAACAGAAATACCACACTCCCCTTACTTCTGCCAGGTACAAACAAATATTTGGAGTAAAAAAAAAAACAAAGGGTGGGGGAAAAAAATCAAAATTACAAGTGAATAAATAAAAATGTTCTACTTGTGTGTAAAAGCAAAAATTTGTTTCCTAAAAATTGCCATATATTCTCTCCTAGCTCTATCCTGTTGCTGTCTCCCTGCAGGTAACAATATCCAGGTCACTGATTAGGCCACTGCCTTGTCTGCAAGGTCATCCAAGGTGGCAAGAAATAAGACAACTTAGTTATACTTGTTACTTCTTAGAATTCCTAATGTGTTAATTTCCTAATTTCCTTCTTAATAGTTCTAACGTGTGAATTTTCTATATAGAGGCAGTACAAGGATTTTCAGTAATGTAGGCAAGCTCAGGTTTTGCCTTCCTATAGATAAGGACAAAAATTACTTAGACTGTCTTCAATTCCCAGAAGCAGCAACCTCCAGTTTAGCAGGAGAGGCAGACCACGTAACCAGAACTAGGATGGGCAGCTGGGAAGGCTCACTAGGAAGTTTCAGGAGGCTGGGAAACACTGCTGTGGATGGGAAGGGACTTGTCGCTCTCTCTCCAGCTAAGTCATTTTCACATCACATTCAAGGGACTGAAACCCAAGGCAGAGGTTGGGGGAAACAAAACCACAGTTCACTGATCAGAGCATCAGCTTGCCCACGAAGTCGAGGTCATCCAGAGTGGTAAGCGGCAGAAGTGTTGCTTACTCAATCAGCCACACAAGTCCAGCAACAAGTGTTGGAACGGGTGCGTGCCAGGGCGCTCATGACCCCATCAAGAGGATGTGCCTTGCCAGGGGTGCAAAATGAGTGCCACACCTTGGCTCACTCTGTCTAGAGAGGAAGACAGAGCTTTCACTCTGCTGCTGGGAAGAGAGGGTGCTGTGAACTGCAGGAAGGCAGCAGGAGTGTAGAGAGGCCAGACACAGAGGGGACTTGGAGCCAGGCATACAAAGATGGAGGTTGGTAACCCATCTATTGGCATCCTCTTGTCCCAAGCAGCTTCGTGTTCAACAGTCAGCTCACCTTCTGAAAGCTGTCTTGCCCCTTGTGTTTTATTTAACCCATTGTGAGCCTTTCCATGAGAATAACACGTCTGTTATTACATGTACAGAATATTGCAGTCATCTGGCACATAATACCACAGTCACATAGAAGGAACATCTGAGTTCACAACACTAAATTCTGTGTTAATCCTTCACCTCCCACTGTCTGCAAATTAGAAACGTCAAGTGTTGTGATCAAAAAGGCAGGAAGTCAGACAGTTCTTTCTGCAGACGGCTTGGGTAGCAGGAGAGGACAAGGAACACAAAAATAACCCTGCAAGCTCTCAAACTTTTGGACAACTATGACTGTCAAAAAAAAAAAAAAAAAGAAAATTATCCTTTTTTTGATGTGTATCTTTATTTTTTGGCAATGAGCCAGTGACTTTTGCTCCACAGTACCAAGGCTCTTCCAGGAAACAAGCAGCTCTGGTGTGCCTTTCCCAATATTTGCTGAGTCCCTTCCTGGTGTGCTGTGGAATGAAGGCATCTTGTCACATGCAATGGCACCTTTTCTCTCTTCCTGGGCCAGCTATTGGTGAGTTTACAGTCGTGAAAAATGAGGAGCTTAATCCCATTTGAGAAGTGCTCAACACACCTAATCGAGCAAAGCCAGATAGAGTAATAGTGATAATAAGCTAAAGTCTAATTTCTTACACGCATGTGTGAGCTTGTAAAGACCTATCTATGACCTCACCAAAGGTTAAAAGTAACTTGAAATCACTTCACATGATAAGGTGAGGAGAAGTATCGTAACTTTAGCTGTATTTTATGCCCTTGATCATGTTTATGTCTGCCAGTGATTATAAATCTTGATCTCTGTTGAGGAATTAGGCACTTTTATGCAGAACAGCAAAATTTGCACCACCACAGTCTATTCTGTAAAGGTTTCACTTGCAAGAAGAGGTTGTTCTGTTCTGGGTATACAGTGAATCTCTTAGAGAGTAACACAGTATCTTGGTTCAATATAGTACACTCTACCCTTTAAAAATTAGCTAGATCCTAGAGTAAAATATTCTGGCTGAAAATTGAAAAGCATACAAGCTGTATGCAGTTCATATTTTGTTATGAATGTTTAACTGCAGGCTCCCATAAAACAGGTTTATGAAATGTGAACTCTTCCTGACTAGTAATGTCAAAGTTGTTGCAATAGCTTATTTCCATTAGTTGCAACATCCTATAATCTTTGTAAGAACACAGTGAGTTTAATACCTAAGAAAAACAGAGCAGGAAAGTATGAAAAAAAAATAATTTGAGTCTAATATTAATGGGCAACAGTGATTTTGCTTTAATTTTATTCTGTAGCAATCTAGATACACCACTCACAAAAGCACATTGCATGCAAGTACGAGAGATGTATTTACTGCAGGACAAGTGGATGATGTAGAAGTCAAGCAAAGAGAAAGACAAGGTGAAAAACAAAAATGAAATGTAGGTAATTGGGGAAAGTAAATAGAGCTGTAAACTGAAGGAGAGGGCAGGGACTGTATTGCCCTGGGCATTTTTTTTTCTTAGATTGTAATTTTTTTTTGAGGCAGGGATTGTCTTTCTGCCCTGTGTTGAGGTCTAACTCCAGGACTTCTCAGGCTTGAAAACCATTCTCATTTCCTCCAGGGTGACAGGAGAAGTGTTAGGATAAAGAACCATGAGGCAGAGTCTTGAGGGCTCGTGTTCACTGCATCTCCTGGCAGATGTAGGATTGGAAGACCATGTTGGAGCCTATTCTGCTTCAGCTCCTTTCTGGTTCACAGAAGGCATTTAGTATGACACAAGCTCTCATTATGATGTTACAGAGCTGTGGTAGAGAGAAAATAAGCTATAAAACCATGTCTGTTTTGTATCCAGATCAGCCTCCTGCCACAAGCAACTGCCAAGTTTTCACATGCCTGTTCTCACACTGCCCATGTTTGTCCAGCTCAGTAGAAAGTTGGTTCTTGTTGCCACAAGCATGCAAATAATAATCAATAACGAGGCCTCTGATTTTGGAAATGCTTAGAATAGCAGTGTTTTGGAAAACCCCTCAGCCAACATGTAAAAATAACACCTAGTGCTACAGGTCAGTTTTGTTGACTTTAAGAGTGTTGTTGAATCTTGCATTTGACCTTTCCAAACCTAAAGAAAGATTCCCTCAAGCACACAGACCCAGGCTGCTCTGTCACACTTCTCCCGCTGGGCAGACATTGACTGGTGTAAGGTGAGCTATTCTGGGGCAGCATGCTGTGCCTTTCAGGAATGGGGCACTAAACACATGCGTAACAAGCAGCATGCACACAGGGCCAGTGGTACCAGTGGCAGATGCTGACTCGCGCCAGCTGCGCATTTGCATAAGCAACTGAAAGAGATGTGCTTGCAAATGTACATATTTAACGTACTTAACACGCTGCGAAAAACATTAAGTTGAAACACTAAAAGGCTCACATGCAACTATAAATCTGCTCTTACATGACCATACATCTGTACTGCTGTTTCCACAGAGCCCCTGACAAAGTCTCAGCTTAAAAAAAAAAAAAAAAAAAAAAGAAACGCCCTGCAAGTTGCTGAAGCTAGTGGGAATTGAAGTAATTTTGCACCATACTAAAATGAGGGAGGAAAGTGCATGACATGCTCTTCAAAGCTGCATAAAAAGAAAGTGTAAATTTAAATAAGAGACTGTATAATGGTGCAAAGTTAGTATTTGGTCTAAACAAGCTGTAAGTCAGCATTTAAAAATGCAATTCCTAAGTTTCTCTGAGGGAAAACAGCAAAACAAGAAACACGCTGCATTTGCTGTTTCTTAGTCAAAGTGCCTAAACAGCACCAGGGATGGGGAACTTAAATTGCTTGGGGTAGATGGATCATGCCTTAAAAATATTATACAACATGGTTGAGGCATCTCAGATCGCAGACCTTCGCTCGGACTCCTAGTTGCTATGTGGTGTACCTGAGGCTATTTTGGGTCTTTAGACAGACTCTGTGTGGTGGCACAGGCCTCATCGTAGTGCTTTTTATGGGGATGCATTTCATCCCAGTTGCATAACTGTCAACAGCTGCAGTTGATGATAAATGCCATATATGACAGTTGTTAAATGGATTTTTCTCACTTGTTGCGATGTAACTGGCACAGAAAAGGCAGAGAGCACGGTAACTAGGAAGCAGCAAGTAACCATGTAATACTTCAGTCACTGTATATGTTTTTTCTATGTGAAGTGAAAAGGTTTTTCACTTCAAGGCAGTATATACATGGTGACAGGAATTCACTTTTAAACAGGATATGCCATTGGTAAGAGGCCATAGACAAAAACACAGGCTCACATCATGCTGTGCTCTAGCTTTATGGAATTTGTGACCTTCAGCTCCAGAAACATGGGCTTGGTAAGATAAGAAGAGCAGCTCTCCTAGCTTACCCATAGATAGGGACCCGATAAACACTAAGTAGTTTGGCATGCCTCTCTGCAGACTGCAGGGCTATGCATACGCATGATATAATTACAGTGCAACTTCTTATGCTGGTAGTTTCCCTAAACCACCATCATCTGAGGCAGACATCCCAGATCAGAATAGCCCCTATGTCACAGGGATCAGCAACATAACTTCAGCAAAACAACACAGTTTAGAACATCAGCAGCTTTCAGATCCAGTGAAGTGACTATCACTTTGATTTATGAGTCACTGCAATGGTACAGAACACCACCAAGGTGGCTGAGTCTATCCATAGCTACATTCCCATAAGTCTAGAGCATTACAGAAGGAGCTTTTCCCTGTGTAATCTCTTGGGCTAAAAAGCAGTTTCAATATCTGCAGACATAATGAGCTTAGCAGACTGAAATAATCAATATTTTTTGTTTATGTTTTTTTCATATGTCAAAACAATTAATAAAGGTTTGCAAAGCCTTTTTGGGCATATTGTTACAGAAGGCAAGACTTGCTGCTGCTGCTGCTGCAGCAGAGCAACCTGTGGGAAGAGAGTTCTGTAATGATGTGTCCCAGGTGGTGGGGAATATTACCATAGGATAGTCAAAACTGTGTGTGCAGTACCAAATGATACTGAAATGCTATTACTATTGCAGCATGTCAGTACTAACAGGAGCAGCTTTATGCATTGTTCTGCACTGCTTTTTATAATTTGGAGATCCCTCTGTACTGAAGTAAAGCAGTGGTAACCACAGAACCTCTCTACTCATGCAGGGTAATAGGGGTCATGATGCCTTTGCACCCGAATTTCAGGACTCCTCTCTCTGTCCCACCAAATGCCCTGCAGCCTGGGGTCTGCTGTAGCATAGAGGACCTAGGAGGCAAGCTGATGAAAGAGGAGGTTGGCCTGTGACACAGACCTGTCTTCTGCAGAGGCTGTGGGGAGCTGGAGGTGCTCCATGGCAGCTTTGTGCCACAGCTTCCACTGTAAGGTAGTTTCCCAGGATGGATCCACCAAACCCAATGAGAGCAGGAAGCAAAGGCAGACAGTCTCTCACATGGCCTTTGAATCCCACTGATCCCATCTCATGCTAGTTGTACCATGAGCCTTAACAATACTATAATAACTTTTGATTTAGTATCATGACAGACTCAGATTTATTGGTCATCACTAATCTTCTCAAGCAGTAAGTCAAGCCTGATGTGCTGCTAAGGATTATCTCATTAGCTATAATATTTCTCCAGAGCTAGCAGTAAGCTGTATCATATGCCATGTAGTAAGTCATTCTACCATGCTATGTTATAGAGTGCTTATGTAATGAAGTTCATAATGACTTGGAGTTGCATCAGCTCTCTTTTTTCTTTCCAAGAATATCTTAGCTTTGGATTAGCAGAGTGGATGATAACACTCTCTAGCTTTCTCCAGATAAAAAACTAACAACTGTACCAGCCACTGTTTCACCAGCAGAATGCTAAAAATTAATACCATTATTACCACTGTTGGCACAACTTTGGTATGCAGACTAGAAATACATTTACATACAGTGCCAGTCACTGTTGGCAGAGGGTTTCTCAAGTGAAAGCTCAGATTTGGGGAAGATGCCAGAGAAGAAACATCTTTCTTTAGGAATCAGACATCTCTAGGAAGCTACAAATCTGTCCTCTGAGCTCTGGACAAAAATGTGCCAGCAATGTGGGAATATCCAAGAGCCAAGATTTCCAGGATGAAAAGAGGATTAATTTGCACCTTCCTTTAGCTCTACCTATTCCCTCCACTTGCAACAGGGAAGAAGCAGGGCTAGGAAGAGCCAGCAGAACTACTTTCCACTAAGGATCTGCCTCCAATAGTAGGCAAACATTTACTTTGTGTTACACTGATGTAGCTTGGACTTGCTATCTAGAACCTGGTGATTCAGTGTCATTTGAACTGCAGGTAGCTCAGCAAGTTGAAGTTGAGACACTCAGGACATCTGTTGTTTGTCTTGAGACCCCTCGCCCCTCCCTCTGCCTAGATGTGTGCCTGAGATTGGAGATGGGGGAAGGTCTGCAGCTGGCACTGGGAGTGAAGTGTCCTCAATATTTCATGAAGACTACTGGTCCTCCTGCAATAAATTAGCCTGAAGTGTCTGCTGCACCAATTAGCAGGGAGAAACAAAGGATTGTGCTATCTACCCTATACCCCTCTCCCTTATCTCTTGGAGGAGTACAGAGAAGGTAGAAGGAATACCTCATCTTCACAGGGAGAGAAGTGGGGGTGTAGTGGGCAAGAACCATATAAAAAATCTGGGACATTATGGGAAGACAGAAACATTTTCCTGGAAAAGAAGCTCTCTGCCCCACTGACGTCGTCGTCTGGACTGTGGTGGTGACTATTCTATCGCTTGTTGTCTTCTGCTTTCTCCTTTCTTTTCTATTTTTCTCCCTGTCCTGTCTGCTTTAGAAACTTTGCTATGCTACTCTAATAAAACTTCATCATGCATGTGGCATCTGACCTCGTTTGCATCTTAATTTCACCATTTGGGGATCACCTTTAAACCTTTCATAAAAATTGCCATGTATCCTAATATTGGATCATGACAGAATGTGACAAAGCTTTTGGGCAATTGTGAACAGCAGTAACACCAGCTGGACTAAAGTATAATTTTCTTCTTGCTGTGCAAATTGCACATATTTAATCTTTTAGTCCCACTGTGTTTAACAATGCACCATATATCAAAATACGATCTACTTTGCCAGACATGTCCAGATTTGTACCAGGCTTAACACTTGGACCAATGAGGCTTCAATAACAAACAGAATGGCATCAGTAAGAACAATATTATATAATTGTATTTGGCTTGCTAACATCATGCAGGTTGCCTGTGTATGCAGAGGTTTCCATCATTCAGCTCCTACTGCACAGCTTGAGCACATTCAAAATCTGTGTGAGGCCAAGGCTGTGCTGTGCACTCAAGACTGCACAGGAGCCACAACGTGCTCTGACTGGTCCCCTAGATGGGAACCCAGAGTGATGGGATATACCTGTCAGTGAACCTGCCCTGAATGTAGATAGAGCACTAAGTGCTGTATCCACAAAATAGATGCATTGCTCTCTGCTAAGATGATGGCTCTTTTTTTCTCATTCGACTCATTGATTCTTTTACATTAAATAAATCTGGATAGAGCCTTTAGGAATGGATTTTAAATAGCAAAACTCCCACCTAATATGAATTTTCCAGTGATAATCACTTCATGTCATTCATGAATAAGCACCTCTATATCATTTTGGAGAACTGCCACCACTAGGAAGTCAGCTTTCTTCAGAATGAAGACTGTTCACTAGGAACGGAAAGGTCAAAGGCAATGATTTGTCTAAATGACCATGACTACTTCCTTTGACAAGCACCACTACAATTTCTGGCATAGTCCTTGAACTGAATGAAAACCTGGCTTGAATAGGCTTACAGTTGAATGTTTGGAGTGTAATTTTCTATCCTGGGTTTTTATTTTAGACCAGTACTGGAAGTGAAAAAATAATGCTGTCTTGTTTCTTCCTGAAATGTACTAGCCAGTATCTCAGGGCTTCCCTGTTCCTTTATTTTCCTATTACCATCTGGAGAAAGCTTTGGAAGAGCTTATTTACGGGGAGGGGGACAGTCTTTTTCAGGCTCTTCTAACAAAGAAATTCCTGCTTAGTACAACAATGCAAAGTAATTAACAAGGGTTTCTGATGGAAGTTCATTTGAGACTATCTGTACTAGAGACTTTCCTAGCAGCAATATATTTATGAATTTTGATAATTATATGTATTTAAAACACACAACTGAAGAAGTAGCAATCCTTTCTAAAGCCCTACTTGACATTTCTCTGCTTCTTCTAATTTGAAAAATTGCATAGTCATAAGCTTTGTATGACATTTTGATGCACATTCTCCCCATGTAAATTTACTGAAATACAATGGACAGTCTCCTCATTTTACCTGGGAAACAGGAGCTGATCAACCTATCTCCTACTCCAAACTAACAAAGCATTTATGCTGAGCAGCCCCAGGCCTGTTCTGCCCCTTGCTGCACTCTCACGTCCCAGTGAGCAAGGCAGGGTGTAGGAGATCACAGGGTAACAGACTGTGTGGAGCCCTTGACTCTTCCGTGCACAGGAGCCCATGGTGGCAGCAACAAGCAGTACTGTTGCAAAGAAAATCTCAGCAGAAAATACTTCAATAATAAGAATAGATTTTTTACAGTCAAAACAATTGTGTCAGCTGCAGTTTTATTTTCCCAAACTTTTTCTGTTTCTCTCGTCAGCTGTTTATACAGGAACGCTTCGCATTGTGAGGCTGTGGGAGGAAGGTAACGTTCAGTGACTTGCACACTAGACAAAACTCAGAGCAGCAACTCTCAACACTGTGTCATGTGAGACATCTCCTCTGGGACATGATAAACTTTTTGACTCCTATTTCTTGATAAGAGATAGAAAGAGGCAGTACAGATTCTGCTGCACAAAGAGCTGCAAAGCAACAAACTACTTTGCTATATGCTTCCCATCCAAATCCTTCTGCTCAGCACCTGTGGGCCCTGCGAAGGTGCGCCTAAGGACAATAGTAATGGTAAAAATGACAAAAAGTAGGAGCTCCTTCACACACAACCCTGAGAAATTACATAAGGCAAGCCAAAGCTTTGTAGGACATAAAAAAACAAGGACAGAATACAAAGCAGATGGGAATGTGGTTAATGGAGAGGAATATGTTTTTGATATGGGAGGGCAGCCTTGCTAAATTTTTGATCAAACATATCTGCAGTCTGAATAGAAACCAAAGTCAGGGTGCGAACCCTGAGGCAATGTGTTCATATCAGAACATATTTTGCTTAGGTAGCACTCAAAGGTTAAATATGCTGACTGCTGATAATCCTTTGCAGTTGCTTCTGCACCTCTAATGCTAATACTTGTAAGAAATCTTTGTAATAATGTGTTTGGTAGTTCTAATTTCCATTAAGGAAACAATAAATCATGCTGTAGGTTTCTGAATTCACACGCATAAGGAAGGAATTACTTTTCTGAGACAGGGCTATTTTCTGTTTCATTCCCTGTATATAAAAGCATGGCCTGTTCCAGTAACAAGCATGGAGCTGCAAAGCAGTGGTTATTGCCTAATCTCATACATGTTTGTTCTTACACAGCCTGTGCTTCCAGACACATGTCAACATGGGGACCTCTGAGAGCCTCAGCTTCCACTCTTCTCTAAAAAGGGCTGAGATTTCCTGGTTGCTGACAAAAGTTTAGAAAGATAAACCCTAAGTCCTATACAGATCTACAAATCATCATTCAATCAGGCTCATTATTTTGGAACACTTCAAGTTAGCAAAACAATTTTCCCACCCATTTCTTTGCCTCCTTTTTCATAATAGAGAGGAAAAGGAGGAAGACAGACTGAAATTTTATTTCACTTTTGTATGAGCTACGTGAGGAGAAAGGCTATCAACATAAACTCCTTTCTCCTCATTGCCATCACATATGTAAGAGCCAGGCTCAGTTTGGCTCCTCAGGCAGAGCCAGTCATGTTAACAATTTACTGAAAAACATGACGAAATAAGATCCTTAAAGCTGACAGTCCCTCATGTTCAGAATTAATTAAAATATCTTTTAGCTCATGCAATAACATGAACTAGACTGCTCACCCTTCCTCAAAAAAAAAAATAAAATAAAAAAATAGGAGGCAGCTTCCCATCAGCCAGAGGAAAAGATACTTTATGACTTTGAACCTCAGTTCCAGGCACCAGCACATTCCAGATTCTACTGTTTTTTGGCCCATGTTACATAGTTGCTTGAGTTAATCTACTGGCTGGATTAAATTGTTTTTAAATCTCAAAGAAAAATGGACAAAGAGCAATCCAAGAAAAAAACTGAACAAAATACGACACAGGGGTGAAATCTTGTTTTCCACATGGAGGGCCAAATGTGAAGTCAGTGGAGTAACTTTGAATGCTCAGTGGTGAAGCTGAATTCAGGATTTGGCCCTTGAAGCAGTGGATTACTAGGTTTGGAAGAGAACGCTGATCACTCCATTGCAGCTTGGCTCTGACAAAATATGACTTCTGGACACAGGGCCAACAAGATGGGAATTATTTCAAATGATAATTTTGTTTGCATAGCATAGGATTTCACTCAGTTATAAATATATCTTTTAAATTAAATTTCCCTTGAAAAACAATGATTTAAGGAACAAAGTGGTGAGTTAAATTCAGGGTATTCTCTGTGAAATCAAGAAGGCCTTGGGCGGGGGCTATTGGGAGCCCAAACCACAGCTTAGTTTTTGCCATGACCACAAGAATAGGATGTTCAATCTCAGGCAGAGAGTAAATTGGCCTCGTGGTTTCCTTTGTCTTTCCTAGAACAGGACAAAAAATTCACAGGCAGCAATGGCAAAGGGTATTTTTTCTCTTTCTCCCAACTCAGTGAGCACAGGCAAACTATGGCTTTCAAAACACTTCATCTGTGGACCACACACAGCCTGAGGTTAACGCTATTATTCCTCCTTTGTCAGGCCTCTTTTGTCTGCTCTGCCAAATGGATGGCTTGTTTCTTCATTAAAAAGGATTCTTTTCCAGTAGCTGTCTCACTTAACCTCAAAATAAACCCCTTCCCTAGAAGAGAAAGATCAGCTGTGCACTCTTGTCCCCTTGGTGAAATGGCCAAGACAACAATTACTCAAGGGAACTTATGGACTGTTCCCTGAAACTCTTACAGAAAAGGCAAGGCAAACAAAAACTAAACATATTTTTCCTCTCACTTTGGGGCTCAAGAGTAAGTTTATGGTACTTAGGGTGAACTTTGTGGGCTCCAAATTCTTGAACTCATTTCAAAGACAAGTGACCCACCAGAAAGTCTCAAAATTACTTTTTTACAAAATCTTAACTTCCTCTTAATATCTAGCTATGAGACATAAGAAACTCTATGTAGAAAGCCTTTCTGATTCCTGGGACCTTTCAAGGAATGAACTGGATGATTATCTAAAAGAAAGATTTTTGTCTACATGTTCAGAGTATGCAAATCATTTCTGTTCGGCAGAGCAAACTGCATCCAAGATATAGTGAAGTCAGCAACAGCACCCAGACTATCATCCTTAGGTACAATCAAGTGCCTGCTATGAAATCACAAAGGCATCAATGAAAAGGGCAGGGAGTACTTTTGAGGGAAAGCATCCCTAACATGTCTGAAAGTAATAAGCTGTGTTCGATACTGGAAACAGTTGCTGGCACCATCTCCAAGCACCTCTCTGAGCTTATCACAAGCTTCCACTATCAGCAGTGGGCAAGGGCCAAGTTAAGAAATTAAAATAGAATGTTTTTCTTTTTTTTTTTAATCAACAAATACTTGAGTCAATAAAATCAGATACCAAGGAGACATCGCTGAATGCAGTAAAATCAAAAATCAAACTAATTATTCTAAATAAAAGGAGAAGGCAATCAAAAATTCACTCTGGATAGCAGATTCAGCAAGCCTGGAATCACAAATGGCCATCCAAGGAAGATGCTCCAAAGAAACTGGAGAAAAAGTGGGATCTGCATATTCAGCTAGTTTCCCTTATAAAAAATGGAGTTAAAATAAAAACATGACAACTCAGTGTCCAACCAAAATCTTGCTTTTCCCCATGAATGTGAAATACAAAAAAATAATATTGTCAAAAAGAAGAAAACTGGATAACCTGAAATGTGCTGGCAAATATGTCTGTGTGACTTCTGGTTAGAAAAAAAAAAAGAGCGCTAATGTTAACAACATTGTTAAGAAAAGGTAGACCCTTTTTCCAGACCTGAGCAACCATCTTGAATAGTACCAGAAACAGAAATGGAAATAACTATAAAAAGCTTGTCATAGCAAGATGGGAGAGACTACCAGTAAAGAAGTGAAAGCAAGCCATTTGATAAAGGTCATTATCAGAAATCTTGTGCAGCTCACACAGCAAAGGTCTACAGAAAGAGCAAAAAGTCTGAGGGATACAAAAGAAAAAACAATCCCTTATGAAAAATATATTTGAATGGGAACATAAGAATACAAGAAATTTCCAGTTATTAGAAAGGAAGGCATTTTATTATCACAATTTTTTATCACCAGTCTGATCTCAGGTTGACATGTAAACAAGGGTCATGCCCTGAAGAGAAGTATATCAGAGTAAGGGGTGTCAATTTTCCATCTAGAGTGTTCAAATCATTCAGAGTATGAAAATGAATTTAAAATGTTTTTTCCCCTTCCATAGCCAGTTACTCTAAGAAAGTTTGCTTAACTATATGTTCCATTTATATGGACAATCTGAGGGATCAGTTTAGAGGTATTTTGTAATGGTAATTCTGCAATCCAGCAATCTCAAAATGTATAGATATGTGAAAATGAATTTAATATATGTAAGTACATATATTCTTAGTGGATAAAAGGTCTTGGCAACCATCAAGCAAAGGGAAACACACTGACTCTAAAAATTGATGAAGTTAGCATTTTTTGATTTCTCACTTCTGAGAGATGTTTTCCAAAGGAACAAGTGCATCTTTTCTAAGCAGTGGAATACATCTTAAAATGCAGTGTTGCAGTAACTGTCTACCTAGTCAAGGAAAAATAGGTTATGTTTTTAGATATACTAGCAAAACCTGTAATAATCAAGCAATTTTAAAATATCACTTAGCCTCCTGCAAGAACGAGAGGAACAAACATAAATTAATAGCTAACGTATTTTCTAAAGCTCTGACTTTAAGGGGAGCTGACTTTTAACTTAAAACACATTAAAACAGCTACTGATGCATTAAAAATATTTTTCTTTGCAGATAAATTTGTCCTAGAAGGCATTGTTGTCAGTGTGGACTATAATTCCCATAACAATACTGTGTCACAAATCCCCAAATGTAGATACAGAAATATATGTAACCTACGGAGTTTTTAATGTGAAGGACAAAACAGATAAACCAGGATGTAATGAAGGATTAATTTGGAAAAATCCAAGTTTGTGTCCCTCTCCTTCCTTTCTTTGGTTTGATAATTTGGTGGTGATTGATACCTCCTGTACTGGCAGGAAATCTGCCTTGAAGGTCTTCCAGTCTGCACCTTGTAGAACTAGCTTTGTTGTTACAAAAATATTGAGTTTACTGGAAGACAAAATCCTAAATTAAATAAAAACTAATGTTTGTAAGAAATCTTTGTACAAACTGCAGAGCAGAGTACAGTCAGTATCTATTACATCTGGTAGATGGCTTAGTTTATTCAGGAGGAGACACTGGAATGTGAATGTGGGCTAGGTTGGGCCATGATAAACTTGAAGAATGTAGATCAGGCAATCAGGCACACTGCAAATGTGTTATCACAACTTTTGTTGTGTTTTTTTTTTTCTTTTTCCAGAAACAAAATGAGAACATTTAAAAAATAAAAGCCAAACAAACCCTTATGGTCAATTATTGATGTTACACCATGGATGTATTTGACTCAAAGATGAAAGTCAATAATTTGCAGTAAATAATTTTTTATTTATAGAATTAGGTGTTGATCAGTATTTCACTGCTGATGCCTTTATGAACAGTTTATTTTCTTTAATCCTCTCCCTTCTACACTGCATATCCCAAAAGTAATTATATTAAAAAAACCCAAACAAACAAAAAAAAACCAAACTGTTTTCACTAGATATAATAGAGATTGGAAGTAGAGAAATGGTGGACAACTGATTGCTGACAGTGTGACAGGGTCGAGAAATTGAGGCTTTTATGTAAATATTTGTGATGGTATTTCCACAAATAACTGCTATTTTTCATTAGTCTTTCTCAGTGATTCCTTGAGCAGGTCCCTACTCTCTGGTCCTTCCTGCACTCAGATACATTTGCAGTGGATTTAAAAGTCCTTTCTTTCCAAGAGCACAGATGGTAATTGTTCTCCCAGACCTTGACTCAGAAGATGTTTGGCAGATGGAAATGGACCATTTGATAACTTTTGATAATTATAGTTACATCATTCTATCATGTTTTCTGCTCTCAGTGGATATGCCAAGGAGCTGGGAAGCTAAAGCCCCCTACAGACCTGTGAGCCAGAGAAATACGTCACTGATACTTCCATTCAGAGGTCATGGTGCTGCTTCTCATGTTTCTCATACCAGCCTCACCAAGCTTGGATGTTCCCTTCAGAACTACCTCTCAAGTCTGAAGTACTACAAGACTGGTTCTTGTCCAGCATCTAAGAATGGTTTGAGTGACCACAGCCACTGAGACAGATTTCAATCCTCCAGAACATTTGCTTGCTGTGGGAGGCCCACATCACCAGGGTGTGGCACAGATTCAAGGAACCAGTTTCTCATAAACCACCAATAACAGCAAGTCTTCTGAACTAAAAGACTGTGTACCCTCAAAGTTCTGCAGACCTCAGAATCACAGGAATTATGGGTGTACAAGCCTTATTCTTCATGTTTCCTAACAAAATCTTGGCTTTCTTGTTTTGCACAAATGGATAATGAGGTGTAATTTTAATTTAGTGAAAGTTGTGTGCTGATAGCTTTTGTCCTGTATTTTTCCTTTTCCCCAGATGTTAAACATTGCAGTAATAATTATAGGAATAGAATGGATATTAATCTTGTCTGCAAAATGTTTAATGAAATGAAAAAATATACCTGAGACATTAGGAAGTAAGGAAGGGTGTAGTCTATTTTAAAAGGCAGTTATCCAGTCACAGGTGGCTGAAGGGCAAGATCAGAGCATTCATTCATGATGTGTGTGGTCTGGACTGAGCGCTGAATCCTGTTCAAGGGAGTGGACTGCAAAGTGGGAAAAAAAGAAAGGTTGAATTTATTACTTTGTTACTTTATCCTGTTAAGTAGAAGTTATTAATGGAATATGTGTAAAGGCAAATCTGTTGGTAGAGCTGGCAATACTTAGTTATAATTTGCTGAAGATATTTAAGAAGACCTTGATAGAAAAAAAAAAAAAAAAGAATTTTCAACTTAAGAGTTGCAGTGGGGTAAGTACTCAGCTCTAAAACACTACTGAATTTTGGAATATCTCTTGGGTCATGGCAAGCTGTATTTCTTTTTGTCTTTATTTTATATTACCAGAGGTCTCCACGGTCTCCTTTCATTTGTAGGCCATAAGGGGTTTTTTTTAGGAGGGGCAGGGCAGGTGTCTTCCTCTGGTGATGGCATAACAGGAGCACAAAGAGGATTTTGGAAGTGCTACATGGGTGTAAAATATCAAAATCAACTTTCTGGCTCAAAGGTATGGATTCCAATCCATTACTCAAAGGCAAAATACTCCATAATAATATTGCAAGCAAAGCTTCTCAACCATGTTGTCTATCAAGGACAGGAAATGCCTTTTTTTTTTCTTTCACTACAAGGAAAATGTTTTAAAAAATAGTAAATGAAAACATTTGTACTTCTGCACTCCACGGAACATTTATGCCTGAGTTTGTGATATACTGAAGATGTGAGCAGGTGCATGACTTCTGCAGCAATGCTGGGAAACACTGGACCAAAGCCTCTGTAAAGATCACTGAAAACAGGCCTATTGTTAGTGGCACCAATCCCATGTATGACAGCATAGAGTTTGGCCCATTATACTTTTCAAGGTCATTAAAGCAAGGTCACTAAAGACAGCAGAGAGAAAAAGAGAAAAAAATATTCTAGAGCAGCTCAATTGAAGCAAGCGAATAAGGAAGCTGCTTTACCATCCATTTTGCATGTAATACACCCTTTAAACGCCACCTATAATTGGTCTGAAAGGTTTAACTTTTTGAGGCAAGTTTAAGGTTGGAACTTTGCTTAGAAAAACAGAAATTGTTTCCTAAATTCCAGAAAAAAAACCAGAAATTGTTTCCTAAATTCCAGAAAAAAACACAGTAGGTTTGATGTGTGTTCTACTTAGCTCTTGTTATAAGCTATTTTCAAATAAAATCGTGGAGGCACCAGGGAGGATGTGGAGTCTCCATCCTTAGGGATAGCAAAACCCTGGTTCATTCTGATTTGAGCAAGGGCTTGGAGAAGACCACCTCCAGAGATGAGTACCACAGCAGTTCTGTGATCCTGGGACTGTATCCTACCCAGTTTTAAACACTACCTGGAGACCATTGCTTCCTGGGACTCGAGTGGTTGAGAACTGCACCCAGCCAGGAGTTTAATTCTGTTATCCATTTGTTGTGGGTTAATGCCAACTGGCAGCTGAGCCCTACACAGCCCCTTGCTCAACCCTCCCCAAGAAGAACAAGGAAAGAATGGGAAGAGCAAAAAGTGAGAAAACTCATGAGTTGAGATAAAGACAGTTTCATAGGAAAAGCCAGATGGGCAAGCAAAGCAAAGCAAGGAATTTATTCACCACTTCCACCGGCAGGCAAGGCTCCAGCCATCCCCAGGAACACGGGGCTCCAGCACATGTAACAGTTGCTTGGGAAGATGAGCACCTTAGCCTCAAAGTTCCCCCTTTCCTCCTCCTAACCACCAGGTTTTATTGCTGAGCACAACATCATGTGTCCCAACTGTGTCCCCTCCCAGCTCCCAGTGTCTGCTCAGCCCACTGGCTGGTGGGGCAGCATGAGGAGCAGAAAGCCTCAACTCTCTGTAAGCACTACTCAGCAATCACAAAAACATGGGCATATTATCGACATTGGTTTAGTCACAAATCCAAAACACAGCACTATGCTACCACAAAGAAAGTTAACTCTTTTTTTCCCCAGCCAAAACCAGTGTACCAGTTCTTTTTATTACCACAGTACTTATTTTCCTCCACCATCTCCTATGGTCATGTTGTATGCAGTTAGAAAAAATAGTATTTTACAGTTATTCCATCATTTTTACTTGGTTTAAGCAGCAATTCCAAAAAAGCTAGTTCTGTAATTTGTTTGAAAAATAATTCATTTCAGTGCATCGGATATATCCAGCAACTCTGAAGTTGTAAAAGTCTTTGCCAAAAGAAACCCTGTAGCCAAGTGGCGGCACATATTACAGCTCCAGCAAGAGATCTTACCCACTGGCACATTTCCCTTCTCTTTTGAATCCCTATAAATCAGGAGTCAGTCATTTCAGGTTCAAAGGGTTTAGGTGGAAGCTGAAGCTGGGTTTAGGCTTCCCTACATTGTGCTGGTATGAGACTGTTGTGCTCTGGGCAGCCATCAGCTACAAGGTGTCCCAAAGCCACATGGACTGCAGCTGTTTGTTTTGAAGCTGCTGTAGCTTACAAACTCACAACAGTTACCTGGAGGAAATAGATCTACATCACAAACATTTTTTGCACCTTATGCTAACTACGAATAGTATCAATAATAATAAAAATATTAGAAGGCACTCAATGGAGAAAAAAACCAAACAGGCAATCAGGGCAGGCTGGGCAAATGTTAATGTGAGAGACTTTCAGTTATGGCATGTAGCAGTGGAAGGCTGCTGAATGGCTGAAGACAACTGGAACACCCCAAAGAGAGAAATCTAGTGATTACCAGCCTCCTCCTGTGGTTTACTGCCTGGTATATAATGGCTTGAATGCATTAGATACTACAGGCTCATTAATCACAAACGCACCGTAATGGAACTAAAGGTCAGAGGCAAAATCAGTGCTGGAGAGAAGGACCGGCCTAAGTGTATGTGCAAGCGGGGAGATGGTTATTTCCATTTTAGCTTTAGTTAAAAGATTGCTGTGTATTTGTGCATTCAAAGTTTTTCACTAATAGCTACTGAAAGGCCACAAAAACAAACAAAGAGTACAGAATGACAGAATCACTGTGGTTGGAAAAAAAACTTTAAAATCACCAAATCCAACTATTATCTACTCTACCAGGGCTGCTACTACTCTATATCCTTGAGCATCATATCTAGTCACTTTTAAACACATCCAGGGATGGAAATTCAACCACTTCCCTGGGCAGCCTGTACTGGTCTTTGATAACCCTTCTAGTATAGAAGTTCTTCCTAATGTCCAACCTAAACCTCTCCTGGCACAACTTGATGTCACAAACTCAGTCAACACTGCCTGTGACATCAATGTATGACATCACTTCAGGAAGCACTGTCTTCTGAAATTAGTTACAGCTCATAGTTTCTGGGAAATTTCTACATCCCCAACTCCTGAGTGTGACCAGGGTGAATGGGTCTTTCATTTCTATCATGCACATGCCTAAACATCCAGTCTCTGATGGGTATCTCACAATTAGATGAAGGTCTGGGGTAAAGCTGTGTTAGATTCCCTTTGGGCTGTTCCCACATGGGCAATGAAGTGCAAATTATTTCACCTCCCTTTGTCTCATGTGCCTGACTGCTTCAGAAGGTGGTGTTGGCAATGAGCTGCTCATTCTTACCTGTGATGGAAGGTCATATTTCCATACAGTCTTTGGATTTCAGTCAATGACTTGTGTGAGACATGATATTATCTCATCACTGCTGTCACAAACTCCTATTTATAGGGATTTATTTCTTGGCCATTTCAGAAGGAAATGATCTAATTACAGACTAATATAGCAACATCATTATTATGTTAGCTGCCCAAGCCTTCTCATCATAAGACCTCTTTTTGCATTGTCTGTAATTATGCAGTTTTAACTTTGACCTGCTTTCTTTTATCCCATGAGGCTTTGTGTCTTTTTTTTTTTTAAGTAAGATTTTCTGCCAAAACCCATACTAATTTACAAAAATGCATCTGAAAAGGGAGATGCTGTAATCCTGACATTAAATCTTCCATGTGAAAACTCTGGCCTATATGTATCTTTGAGTGGGGACTAGAAATGCAGAGTGCAGCAGGAGTTAAGGAATTGTCCTTTGAAAAAAATAAATTGAAATTTAGTGATACAGCAAATGTCTGGAGACTCTGCAGTTTGCATGTGTTCAGTAAAGACTTGTCCCAACTCTGTAACATAACTCTTCAGAGATGTTTTCTGCAATGAGCACACTAGACTTCCTAAGACTTTCTGTGGCAGGAAAGTATATAACCTAATAGCATTAACAATTGCTCCTTTGGATCAAGGTGCAGGACTGTGCAGCAGGTTTAAAGTTTCTAGCCTGCTATAGCTGTTACAAATACACAGTTGAATTGACCTTTATTTGAATCTTTCATAACCTTATAAACTCTCCCTTAAAAAGAAATACAATATAAACCCCATTCAAAGTGAGTATTATTATCCGCATTACATGGATCTGCATCTGAGACAGGTGCAGTTTAAAGCCAAAGAGAGGCATCAGTTTTGAGGTATTCAGCCAAGATGTAAAATTTGGGGTTTTTTAGTTATTTTTCTGAGCACATAGTTTGACAGAGCTGTAGTTAAATGTTCTCATACTCCTGCAATTCTGTTCCAGGTCTCAGAGTCAGGCACCCAAAGAATAGGGAATGAAAAAAATCAAGACTACCTGCAAAAAACATGATCTCATACAGCCCATAACTGAACTTGCATTACACAAGAGAGTACAGCTAAGATGGGAAAGGGACATCCTGACCAAGGACTGACTTACAGCAACGTTCCTTTAACCCAGTATTTCTATAGTTACACACCAAGATTAAACTTTATGTGATGTAAACAGGCATATTCACTTCCCAAAAGTATTTGGTCAGACCTATTTTAATTATCAGCTTAGCTTTTATGTGTGTTTTCTCTCTTGTTTATATGAGAAAAAATAGCATGAAATTATTAGTATATCTTGAAAAAGCATAATGACTGCACAATAATTATGGTAAATACTTGTATAGCAAAGATGTTACATAGATAGGAAGATGAAGATTTCACTAGAAGCTGAAATCTTTCATTGCCATATATTACTCAACAGTTACTACCTTTTATTTCAGGAAAACTGAAGTTTAGCTACAGTAAACACTGTTACAGTATGAACTTGGGTCCTGGAAAACTAGATGCTATGTTAGTCACACAGCATTAAAAAATAAGCTGAGGAAATAAAATACATAATATTTTCTTTAAAACTGTTGAGCTATAGTAATAAATACAGAGAAGCACTTGCAGTAAAGATAAACACAACATCCTCTTAGCACTGGTGTGCCTACAGCTCTTTGAAATAGCACATATGGTTTGTACTTTTATCAAATATCCTTAGACCCTTTTCTCCTAACGAACAACTGTACGTGTTTTACTTGGAAAGCAAAACAAGACGAAGTTAAATATACTCTAGATGCCTTAACTCAGAATTTCCTTGTATTTATGGTTTTATATTAAATCCCTAAGGTTATTTTAAAATTGTTTTCAGTGTTATTGGATCATTAATCTTGTTATCATCCAAAAAAAAGTAGCTGCAAATGATTGCTTTGAGGATTGGCAAACACACTTGTACAGCTTGAAACAATTTCTTGAAAACATGTTGCCTACATTTGCGAACATGCCGTCTTTAAATGCTGTTGGTAAGAAATGCTCATTTCTTGAACTTCCATTCTATTTATGGACTCTAAAGACAAGATAAATACAATCTCATGTGTACCTCTAGGGTGAGTACCTTGTTATGATCACCTTGTTTCAACATGCAGTGAAGGGATCTCCATTGCCTGGCAGTGACTCTGCGAGGGAGCTCACCGGTGGTGACGTAACAGCTGCATACAAGCCAAGGTAACGGCCCTTGTCAAAGCATCCGATCTTTTCTCCAGAGGAGAAACCTGTAACCAGCCATGTTATAAACTAGTGAATACTTAGTTACAAGAAGGATTTTAGTTTTAGTTCAACAGAACAGTCTTTTCGAGCCTACTGTATTTCTCTGGGCATAGTAGGTATAATAAATAAAAAAATTTATGGTAATGCATTTCCTTCATTTTTTTTCTCCATGTATTTGCCATCTCTGTGATATTTCAGTAATTTGTACATTTACATAATTCCCGAAGAGGAAATACAAGTTATCTTTGCTAGCTAAAAAGGAGGCATAGCCAGAGATACAGAGATCATGACTAAAGGAGCAGAGGTATGAATCGCCTCAAATGGTGAGTCCCACTTCAAACTAGGTGAAATTTTCCCTTTCACTTGTATGATGTAAGCTCCAGGGGAGATGCCCAGTTCCCACCCCCACCACACCGGATGTTTGTCTCCTATCTTTGAGGCAGATGATGGGGTGTGCCCCTGCTAGGGGGAGCTGGTGGGAAGGTCAAGGACTCTGTCGAGGACAGCAAAACAAACCACCCTGACTGTTCCAGATTTTCAGAAAAAGAAATCTTCACTTTCCAGAAAACAGATTATTTTAGATGCCATTTTTACTACTACCTGATTCTTAGTAATTTATATTGCCCTTTATGAAGGTTTTGAGACAACTGTATTACTTCTGCAGCTGTAAATCCTGTTACTTCTGCTGTCTATGTAAGAAGCAATTACAGAGGGGTTTTCCCCTCTTTCTGCTTTCCTGTTCTTCCACTGATCAGGTACCTTGTCATCTGCTTTTCCCCAGAACACAGAAGCCCAGAGCCTTTAATCATGGTTTCCTATGTTTTTGTTAGCTTAGGAAGAAGAAGAAAGAAATGGAAACTCTGGAGTTTGCAACGTTCACGAGAACAAAGCTTTTGACAAAAGTTCAACCCTCAGAGCAACTTGCAGAGGGACATGAGAAATCTATTGATTTTCAATGGCAAATTTTTGCTACAACACCTCTAAGTCAAGATTTTTTTTAATATAACCTCAATTTCTGTAAATCCATCTACCTGGTTAGATACAAAGTTCTGTCTGCATATCTGTCTTCACTTAAATTTCACACAGGAAGAGATGTAAATCCTTTCACTAGGCTGAAGAGAATAAGAGAGGTCTGGCTTGCTCAGAAACTCAGCTAGAATCCCACATTTCTAGTTGGCTTCCCCATGTGGTCACTTGTTTCATGTTCACAAAGGCTAGACTAAGAAACCCAACAGTCCAACTTGACTCTCCTACATTCATTTTTCATTTTTAATATCTAATTCTGAATTATGAGAGTGACATATGTGCTTAGGCATTCAGAATAGCTTCCT
>VYZU01032507.1:19404-36790 GCA_013401355.1 Ceyx cyanopectus | reverse complement strand
TATTCCTCTTCCCATTAAAATTTCCCGTAGTTTAATTGTTGTTCCCAAACTATACATAATTCTAGCTCCAGATTAAGGTATTTTAATAAAGTAAATAAAATTCTTCCTTAGTGCCTAAATACAGTATTTCACATTGGTTAATTCACACTAATGAAAACTAAAGAAAGGAATTTAAATAGAATTTAGAACATCTACAGCTAGAATTATCAATTTTATGTGCAGAAATAATTTTGACAAGTATGCCTCTAACTGTTTGTTAATACAGCTGTTTAACTAGGTTACATCCATACAGGTGATTAGCTTTCTTGCAGGATTCAAACTAGTATACTAATCCTCCTCTTCCAAAATTTCATGTCTGATGTTTGTAATTTTTAATTAATCAACTAATTAGTTATTATTCTTCATCTACACAGGCACACATATTCTGATAATAAACGGGTCTGTATTTCACAATGGACTTTGTTCTTTTTACAAGGATATTGGGATTCATACCTATTAACATAAGTATCTACTTCTGAACTTGTCACCTGTGGTCCCTTTACAGTCTGTGTAAAAAATAGTAACTTCTAGAAGCAATTTTTTTTCATGTCTGCTTTAGGATGCATCTGCTCTAGAAGTGATGATTTCTCTCCAGTGGTTATAAAAAAAAGTCCAGGGAGGCTGAGCTGAGATACAAATTGCCAGTCCCAGCATTTGGTCAGGTGAACATCTTGCAATCAGGATTGCAGTATTTTTCTACCTCTTTGGGTAGATTACTAGATGTAATCTGTATCTATTTTGCTACACAGAAGTAGATTACGATGGGCACAATGCAACAATGGTAAACTTTTTAAAGGTGACCAAAACTCTTATTATGGTAGAATATACTAGTTATTTCTGTTAAGAGAGATTTGTGTGGCAATCACAATCAATTAACTGAAAAATTATCAGTAATGAAATATACAAAATGCATTAAAATTAAACAAAAACAATTGTGTTGCAAATGGTTACCTCAAACTTTGAATTTAACTATATAGTGATCTCATTTTCACTTCACTGAATAATAATTTGACTAAATCTGCTAGGCTTAAATTTTGAGATGAAACAAGCAATAAGATAAATAGCTAGCAACTCACATAATTAGCTTTAGTATATTTGATATCACTTGATATTTACTTTGGTGTGAATGACAGTAACATTATAAATTTGATGAGTGTGAAAGTGAAACAACTTTCCTATGAAATTCTGCCACCACTTTAAACTCTTCACAGCTCTTGTTCCTAACAGTTTTGAACAACTCAGGAATGGACCTACTTAGCCTTTTTCTGTGATTTTCTATGCTTTGTGCTTAGAACCATAAAGAAGTACTTTGCTGTAAAGAAGATACAAATTGATTTTTAAAGCTTACTTCAACAGTATTCCCTCTACTATTAACTTGCTACACACAGTGAGTCAGTACATGATGAATTTCTAAAGACATATTTTAAATTGCCAAGACTTCTTCAGTATGTAGAATCTTAGTTCTTCGTTTAATTACACTTCCTGCTAGTTTCTAGTCAATCAACAGCTGCCAACCATGTGCATCCATTGTGAGACACCTTACTTTTCTTACAAACTTGTTTACTAGTCTGATGTAACAGACAAGCTATGATGCATATATGTCTTAAAATCCGTTTCAAAGGAGCATCAGAAGTATTTTTGGCTGGCACTCCAGCTATGATAATGGGCTGCTTCCCTTGAACAATGAATGTCCAGGGAGACTCGAAAGTTGCAGTGAGAAAACATCTCTAGTAGATGTTTGCATCAATGATTGCCTGCCCCTTTCATTTTCATTTCTGTCTTGATGTGTGGTTTTCTTATAGACAAACCTGAAATGAGTTAACAATAATTTCAGTATTTTTGAGTCTCCCAGAACAGATCTCGATGGCTTCACTAATTTTTTTTTAATAGGGTAAATCTTGACTGTGTTATTCTCAGAACTCATTAATTTCTGCATCTATTCAGTTCCATAGAAGGTTACAAGTGTCAGTAAAGTTTTTTCTTGTTGAAACAATTAGAGTCATGCTTTCTGTTCTCAAAATTTTGCAGCCTAAGGACAGCGTAGAGCCACTCAGTTTAGTTCATTGCTTCAGGTAGCTGATATGTGAAAATAAAAAAAACTTAGCCATGTTGATTGGACCCACATGGATATATCTTTATTTGGGCTGATGAACTGAACTTTAGAGTTAATGTTGGTATGAATAGTCATAGTTTCAAATTCAAAATATCTTTTAGATACTTCCTGCAATATTCCCCAAGTGTCTTTTTTTTTTTTTTAGGTATTATTTTTATTAAAATAAAATTATGAAGTTGGTAAATATGAAGCTGTGTAAATAAATAGTTTTTTAGGCATTTGCTTTCCTATGAATGGTATATACATCCTTTAGTTCATCTTGATATTCAAAGAGTTTTCATAGTTATTTATACTTTAAGATAGTTTCTAATGTTTTTAAATATACATTTTCTAATTGTTCACATTAAAACAGGCCATAACACTGAAAAAGTAGAGTCAGTGAGGGAGTTTTATTGACCTTCAACAATCAATGCATAGATAAGCACTGACTAAGAGAAAAACCTTTAACTAATTTTGGACTGCTTAAAATTCCTGTGAGTTTTATGGAATGTCTTAGCCTAGAAACACTGTCACTAACCAACCATGAAAATAGACATTATAATCTTATTGCTAATTAATGTAATGAAAGGTCTTCTTTGAAAAAAAAAAATCACTAAAAATCACTGCTACATAGTATTTCTTTGCTTAAGAGTTTTATTTCTGGTTCAAATTTTAAGAAACTTCATTGTTTTTAGTGGATTTATTTTGGAGTTCATTATATATAAATGTATCCAGAATTTGTACTTTTAAAATCAATTCACTGTGAACAGTTAAAGGTTCCCTGAAGAGGACTGAATTGTACTTTTGCAAAGCAAGCAATTAAGTTCAATGCAGTCAGAGTAGGTAAAGATTGCTATGTAGTGCTTCTTTTGTCAGAGATCAAGAGGTATAGCAGTTCTGTGGCACTTGGTTGTATTCTCTGATTAGGAAATACAGACAAGTTTGTCCCCAAAACAGTGTGTTCAAAGTCCATTCTTCTCTAAAACAAGTACTATATCTAAAATATTATTAGAAAAGGTAACCAAATGGGATAATATCCAATACAGCAAATAGCCTGTCATACACTTCATGTTTCCAACTCTAGCATATATTATTGCCACAAGCATACAAATTGCTCCCCAGAGGATGCTGGGTGCCAGTAAACTGTAGCAGTGACAACTGTGACATCTAAACTACCTGAAAGATACACTGATAACATATGTATGTAGAGAATCCTGTGCCTTGGCATTCAGGTTAATAGCTGAATAACTTAGTTTAGGAAAGTCTCTGAAAGGATCTTTTGTTCATTACTGGATACTATTTATATGACTGTGTTCTTTGTTTTCATGAATTATTATAATGAAACAATAAATTTCTGACCAACTTATACACCAGCTACTACTTGCATTGTATAGTCCATAGTGCAACTCTTTGGAATTTGAGCCACTCTTTGCAGTTACATGCAATCTGCTGTGCAAATAAAACAAAACAAACAAAAAACCCAAACTAATAAAAAACCCTACAACAACACAACCCAAAACCATAACAAGAACAACCAAAAACCAAACCAAACCAAACCAAAACAACAACTAACCAAAAACCCCACAAAACCCCCCAATTCACCCTGGAGAATGGGAAACTTCAGGGTTCTATTAAGTTCCTACCTAATATTAGAGAATGTTATACTTTAAAATTCTGCTGTGAGTAAAAAGGAGACCCATCTTATATGTGAAGCCAAGAATATGTTAATAGCAATATGGAAAAATTAACAGTCTAATAAAAGGTATATTATTACTTCAGATTGAATGGCTACAGAAGAAAATAAAAGACCAGTATTTTACAGGAAAAAAAAGTTATATATAATATAAAATGATGGTAAATATTCTTATGCATAGATTTCATGGTCTCCATTTTCCTTAGCGTTTTGCTTGCTGTACTGCTGCTCCTCAGGTCCCTAAGACTGATATTTTCTATCTGGATTTTGGGAGAGCTATGGAGAATGAAAGTTCTATGGTGTGAGGAGTATGATGTTGATGCTTATGCTTTCTTCCTCCTTACTTTAACATCCACTAGAACTGATTTTCTATGTTTGCTAAGAAAAATTTATGACTCTTTTTTTGTTACTTTACATCTACACATTGCATCCACATTTACTATATGTTGTGCCTTCAACCTACACTTATCACCTTAAAACCAGTTTTCTGCAACTCCAGGTCTGCATTTTTTATGTCACCAGTAGTGAACTCCTTAGAGACATTATGTCTTCAGTGGCAAGCCTTTTTTTAATTACTTCTCACCTGGACATTAATCATAGAATCAAGGAATAACAGAATCATGAAGTGATTTGGGTTGAAGGGGAAATTTGAAGATCATCTAGTGCAAACCTCTTACCATGGACAGCTTTCACTAGATCAGATTGCTCAAAAAATAATACAATTGTAGATAAACTTCAGAAGTCTGGTGTCCTCTGGATGTCAGAGTATGGTAACCAGCAGCTCTGGTAGTGCTGTAGCTACAAATGTTTGCAACTGAAACACTCACATTTTTTTAATGCAGATACTGAGGTTTAGACGTTAGTTTGTTTATTTGTTTAACAGGCACAAATCATACATTTGGTTTTAATTTTAATAAGTCTAGGGAAATGATCATTAGCATAATAGAATTTCATGCTGCTTCTTCAATGTTAATAAATTAACATATGTAGAGAAAGGAACTTTAGCTTATCATAAACAAAGCTAAAACAATGAGCAACTCTGAAAAGAAAGGTAAAGAAGACTCTCACAAACAACACCCGAAGGTTCAAAGAAGAAAGGTGAAAGAGCTATACATTCTTATGTCACACAACAAATTCTGATTAACCCATATTATGGACACTCTCACATCATAGGTAGTCAGGGCCAGTTCAGACCAAATGCTTTCAGATTTATTCTAGAAGGACATCACCCTCAGCTCCACGCTGCCTTAAGAGTTATGGTTAGGGTTCTGAGATTCGCAAAGTCTACAGCTCAAGGGACACTGGGGCTGCAAAAAGCGTGCCAAGGGAAGCACGGCAGCAAGAACACCAACAGCCCCTCAAAACACTGAGTGTCCCTTGGCTGAAGCCAAGAAGAAAAGCTTCCTGCTCCTGCTCTGCTCGGAGAGCAGGGCGCAGCAGCAGAGATAGGTTCCTGTCAGATACAGCTCCACAGCCTGGGACAAGACCAGCATGCTCTTGTTGCTGTGACTCCTGAATGTGGAAGGTCACACAAAATATTTTTTTCAGGAATACCACCCAGAGGTTGGATGGTTATGAGTGGCAGTGTGTGTGGAAGAGTATGGGCAAGTTCCTAGAACAGTGGTCACCTCTAATGTTTTGGAATATCGCCCTGACCAACTACAGAACCCTGATAATCTAGTAAAATATTTGGAAAAAAATCTATTCTCAGCGTGGCAGCTCTGGAAACACTCAAATCACTGCAGTGTGCTGGGGCCTGGGCCATGCCTATTGAGTCTTCTTCAATGCTATTCAGTGTCCTTCTTAAGGGGAAGAGAAATTCTTTGGATCCAAAAAAAAAACAATGGGCACTCCAGATATTCCAATCCTTGTGACAAACACTGTGGCCATTAAAACTCCAGCATCAGGAGCTGCAGTTGAAGCAAAGAATCAAGCCCTGTTGGAATCAGTTGCCCTAATACAGAAAAATAAATATACAAAAAACACAGTTTGCTTTGCAAGGGTTGATGATGAACCAGGGTAATTGTGAGAACAGGAAGAAGAGCCAGACATTATCATCACATCCCTGTCCCTGAGTGATCTGTGAGATTGAAGATAGGACTTAAGTCATCACCCATGCAAGCACATTATTAGATGTCTGCTCCCATGCTGGGATAGTGGGGCCGTTAGTTTGGAATTAGAGGAGAAAGAGGCCAAGGAATTGGAATCCCTGTCTAAGGAAGGGGGCATTGACAAGGAGACTGGAAAATGGACACAATCCGTAAGTCTTTGGAGGCAACTCCTGCTAGGTGTGAAGGAAAGGTACCCCTTCAAGAAGGATGTTACATATTCCCTGGACAAGTGGACCACCATGGAGTGAAGTATTCAGTACCTGAGGGAATTAGCAGTGCTGAGGATGATTTATAGTAGTCAGGTGGATGAGCAGTTACTTCAGATCACATCCAATGCACACAGCCATGTGGCAGAAGTTGCACCATCATCATATACCAACTCACTGGCAATACTAATGTGGAAAGATGGTCAGGGATGAATGGTGGATGACGGCTCATATACTCCAGTACTATGAAGGAATTCCCTTTTCCTAATGATGGGCCTGTGTTTCAGCTGTGGAATAACTGTCCTGGCTGGTCCATCAACTCAAAGAGGACATGTCCTACTCTCTACCTGTATGGGTCCATGTTTTGTCTATTAAGGGTAGATGCTTCCTTGCCCAAGAGAAAGAATATGGGATGCACACAGTTCTACCTACATGATCATCGAGACGACATGAGGAAGTGGGATGAAAAATCCATTTCAATCCTAGCTGAATGAGTACATCAGTTGTGGTGAGGAAAAACAATTGCAAAAGGCAATTCCTTCAAGATCACTGCCCAGGTTTCCAGTGAAAAAAATCCCAGAGTAGAAGGGCTGATCTTGCTTCTGGTCCTCTTGAAGGGACCTCTAAGTAATTTTCACAAGTGCGTGATTCTGATCAGAGTTAGAGGGGCTCAATCTCCAGTCAGGTGGAGGAAAGGGACAACCAAATGTGTTGAGCCGATGGCCTGGCATGTCAGACCCACAGGAGTACAAGGGTTTAGTAGACAATGGCACAGAGCGCACCTTAGTGCTGTCAGGCTATTTCTGGGGTGACAAGAGGGTCCCAACAGCTGACTATGCTGGAGGCTAAAGTAAGTTTAACTGGGAAGGAGAGGCACAAACACCTCAGTTTGACTGGCCCAGAGGTCCCATTCATCCTTGGCATAGACTGCTTCGGGAGAGGCTATTTTAATGACACAAAAGGGAACCCACACAAAAGTGGGCCTTTGGCATAACTGCCTTGGAGACAAAGAGAACTGAAGAGTTATTCACCCTGCCTGGGCTTTCAGAGGAGTCTTTTGTGGTGGGACTGAAAGTTGAAGAGCAGAATGTCCCAGTCACAATGGTGCACCAACAGCAATATTGCACCAAGATACACAGAATGATAGAATTGCAGAATGATAGGAGATGAAAGGGATCTCTGGAGATCATGTAGTCTAATGAACCAGTTTCACCTAGAAGGGGTTGCACTGGAATGAGTCCAGGCATGTTTTGTATGTTCCCAGAGATGGAGAGTCCACAATTTCTCCGGGTAGCCTGTTAGAGTGCTCCATCACCCTCAAAGTGAAGAAGTTTCTCCTCCTTTTGAGATGGAATTTTCTGTGTTCAAGTCTGTGTCCATTTATTTCCATTCCCTCATCCCCATCCAGCAGCTGATTCACCAACTGGAGTTCCAAGGTGTGATCAGCAAAACTCACCCTTCAACAGCCCCATATGACCAGTGTGAAAGTCTAATGGATAATGGAGATGGCCTGAATGGACTACCGGTGGTGGACTACCATGGCCTGAATGAAGTTACACCGGTGCTGAGTGCTGCCATGCAAGACATGTTAGAGCTCCAATATGAACTGGAGTCAAAAGCTGCCAAGTGGTATGCCACAGCTGATATTGCTAATGAATATTTTTTAATTCCTTTGGCAGCAGAATACAGGCCACAGTTTGCTTTCACTTGGACAGCCATCCAGTACACCTGGAACTGACTTCCCTGGGAGGTGGAAACACAGCCCCACTTTTTGCCATGGACCTGCACATGAGATCCAGTTTTTAGGAATAGAATTGCAAGATGGGCATCACCAGGTCTTGATGGAGGCGATTAATGAGATAACAGCTGTGTCCCTGCCAACCAGTAGTAAGGAAACACAGGCTTTCCTGGGTGTTGTAGGTTTCTGGAGGATGCACATCCCAGTGACCTGTAAGAAGAACAATTTTTGCCCTGGTGTGCTGACAGTGTTCCCAGGAGTTACTGTGGGCTTCAGGGGGATCAGCCAGGACCCAGCTGGCTCTGGGAGCAGGGTGGCAGCTACATTCAGGGCTGAGCACTGCTCTGGAGGCTGGCAGGGAGGCCTGGTCATAGGAGGCCTTCCAGACAGGCTGTAAGGCCATGGGGTCAAGGGCCATAGTCATGAAACCTCTCTTCTCTTGCATACTTTACCTCAGGGAAATCAGGGTGCTCAGGGCATCCAGTGGAAGCAGGATGGCCTGGAGGAGAGGGACCCCCAGCAGCAGGTCCCTGATCAGCATTTCTTCATGATGTGGTTGAGAGAGCAACTTAATGTCAGATGCAGGCCAGTGAATGCCAAGGTTGGGATGTGATGGCATGCGATATGGCATGGGATGGGAGGTACAGGACAGGGGGATGAGCCTTCCTCTGACTGGGGCCATCCACTGCACCCCAATCACTTCCTTCATCACTGTCCCAGCAGTAATTGATGGCCAGTCCCTGGCAGGGATTTGCTGGTGGGAGCCAGGCTACTCTTTACAAATCTCCCTCTCTCCTTTCAGGTGTGCATAATGAACTTATTTCACAAGATCTGTGACATGCAAAGTGTGTCTCTTGTGCTAGAAGGTCCCACATTTGCCAAGCTGACAGCTTTGGCTGTGGCCAGAGCTCCTGAAGAAGGGACTCTTGAGACCCAGGATCCACATAGCCCCACAGCCTCTGATGAGATTCTTCCAGACACAGCGCAGTTCATCAGTATGGAAGTTGTGTGCAGGGCTATGGTCGTCATCCAGCAGCAGGGGAAACACCAAAACCTAGCCCAAAGCACCATTGTGCTTATGTCAGCAACAACACCATGGCCCCTCAGGACACTGGGTTCCCTCTAGCTGGAGAGGCCAGTACAGTCCCTCTCCCTTCTGCAGCACAAGAGGTTGGAGAGAACATACCTTCTCACATGTCTAGAGAACATCAAGGAGAGGCCAGCACATCAAGATGCTGAAGTGATTACATTGCCTTGCAGCCCTCTGGCAGATACAGATACCACCTTGCCCCAGCAATGGACAATAAAGGAGACACAGTGGTCTCACCCTTGCTACAGGATCCTCAGCACCATGTGATCCAGGCTTGCATGGCCAGTATTGGACATTTGAAGGCACTGAAGGCAGATCTGCAGTGATGGCACTTCCACTTGAGGAGAACAGTCAGGGCTCTGAACAGGGTATTCGACTGAGCCTTCTGCATGGGGGCACAGCCAGAGCAGCAGCATCCCTCTGCCAGCACCAGGCAGGTTCCTGGAGATGGCACAACCTGACCCTGAGCCTGCACAGTGTTCAGAGGGAATGCCACAGGGACACACAGGAGGGATGAGTGCATGGTCAGTGCCCCAGGCATTCAGCTGTCTCCTGGGTTTGGCTGGGATAGGGGCAATTTTTGCCAGGATCTGTGAGGGGAGCCACAGCCAGGATAGACAAATGAACCAGCCATATTGGATATTCAATACATACTGCTGTCATGGCAGCTGTATAAGGGTGGGGGCTGGGCCAGGCTCAGTCTGGGGTGATGCTGCTGATTTATAACCTAGTCTGGTCTGTAGAGTTTATATCAGTTTATATCACTTTGCTTTATCTATTTTTTTCATTACTGTTATTGTTATCACTGATGTCTACTTCTTTTACACTGTATTCTCACCTTACAGGGTGAAATACTTTTTCTTCCTCTTCCCATTGCAGAGGGGGTGAGGAGGCAGAGAATTAACAGCCATGTAGTTGGTACTCATCTCCCAGCTGGGTCTAAACCATGATAAGCTTCATGCTGCCAGCCAATGCTTGGTCCTAAATAAAGCAAATAAAAGATGACAATTTTCCCCCAGTGAGGTAATCTGTGCTTGGTCCATCTTGGCCTCCAGGGCTGCTTTGGCTGCTTTCCAGCCACCCAGCCTCAGCTCACACAAGGCCACTTCAGCACCTACATCCTGCGTCACAGACCTCACCTTTAGCTCATGTCTCATGGGGACACTGAGGCATTAGGGTTATAGTTCAGAGAGCCACAAGGCCTATGGCTTCAGGAACACTGAAGAAACATTGCACCCTCCAAACTATTCTGTATCCTGTGGGCAACTCATGGTGCTGGGAACCTCAGAGCAAAGATATTTAGTCTTAGGGTTCAGAGACACAAAACCTACAGCTTCAGGGACACTGGGGATGCAAAAAGCATGCCAAGGGGAGCACAGCACTGCTCCAGCGTTGTCTCCTCTGCACCAACCTTTCTCCACTGAAGTATCAATTGTTCTGGGGATCTCAGCCTCAGCCCCAAGTCTAGAGTAACTTGAATAAAACTTAATAAATGTGAAGAACTTTTCTGTGTGAGATGAAGTCTTGACTCCTTGAGAGTAAGTACAAAATGAGAATACAGATCAGAGAGTGCCATATGACTGCAATGTGGTCTTCTGGGAGATCACAGGTTATCTTTACGTGCTGCTTCTTCATCAATAACGGATGAGCTACTATTTCTTCTTACGTGTTATTGCCCTTTCCTCAAAAACAAAAGGATGAAGTGGAGCACTGCAGGGAGAAAAAGGTGAGGGAGAGATCCATGAGTGGGAATAATTGGATCAGTTTTTTGAACTACAGTTACATAAATAAGGTTGGTGAATTAGATAAATCTAGCATTTTCTGATATAAGAATAGACTCATTGGCTAGAAAAATTCATTGACCAAGTTCACTGGCTAGAAAATGTTAAATACAAAATAGTTCACAGAACAATTAAACATACAGAAACCTGCTAATATTTATGGGTTAAGATTACTTTGTGCAACTGTCTGAGGGTTAAATTGATTATGTTGTCTTTCCATAATGTGTTTCCTATATCAAGACTTTCTCTAATCACACAGATATATTTGTATATAACTGATTATAAACTTGGTTATTCAAGTGTAGCAAGAAATGAGATGTCATTTTTTTGTGCCTACCATCTGTGTAAGAGCTGAAAGAAGATAAAGCAATTTCTAGTCAGATAGTTCCATCAGTCACTTTGCAACAATTGCTCTATCAACTCCAAAGGTGAGTTTTTTTGGAGAAATAGTGTTACATTTAATGTAACAGTAGGCTCAATATTCACAAGTGCCTGACCTGATGACTTAGGAAAAGGTAAATATATTGATTGATATTTCTGACAGACAAGTCTACAGCTTTTTAATGCACACATGGGTCTAACTGAGACATCTGAAGATGAATAAACTTCAATTTATGATTTTCAAATACACACTTTATGACATTCAGAAGACAAGATTTATATTTGGAAGCTGATGGCCTATTGGATTAGTCATCAAAATATTCTCTGTCCCCTAAATTATGTACATCTGTAGAAAAGGAAGACAGTATTATCAAACCATTTTCTGTGGACCGTGCCTGTAGCTGCAGTCTCCCATGTAATATATATAGAGGCCATTGTGAAGCCCACACCGTTTAGTGTATTAGCTCAAATGTAGGCTACTACAAAGAGTATCACTGTAAACAAGACTCATTGAAGGTTCTTCAGCACCAAATTCCCACAGAAGCATGTAGGAAATTAGATGAAGTGAATGCCCCATTGATAATGTTCATACCCCTAAATCTCGTCAGGGATCTTGGTTCTTGTACCATGTTTTCCATGAAAACTAACAATAATACAGTGATTTTATATCATATGCATATTCTTTTCTGCTACTTTTGATTTAAAAGAGGTTAGAGGGACTAAAAGCATAGACTTTTTTTTTTCCAAAATTTCAGGTAATTTTGATGTACAAACAATTATGATCATCTTCCCAAACTGATGTGGCTTCTTTAGCACTGACACTTTCTATGCAAATCTGTCTGACTTGAGAGGAATCTTAAAAAAACCCATAGCCCTGTGACTGACACAGACCCCTTTTTTTTTGAAGTGCTTCTGTTCTCTATGAAGCTTCTGGGTTTCAAGCATTCTTTAAGTAAATATATTAATCTAAACAAATAAGGTGCAAATACATAACTGAAGCTAAAGGTCTTCTGGAGTAACTTAGGTCAATGTTTTGTAATGTTTTTGTCACAGAAAAATGGATTTAAATGCTGCTGTATCCCAGAAGGTTGCTACTTAGTGGTAAGTAAAGTCAAGGTCCTAGTAACATTTCAATGAATTCACTAGCAAGACTCCAGCTTTGACTTCACTGGTACAGAGACCATCTGTGCCACAACACAGATAAACATCACAAGCATTTTGAGTAGATGTCCTCTCTGAACACTGAAGATGTTTATATTTGAGCTACCCAGCATGTACTGCCTTTGTAATCAGTGAAGTAGGTCTTCTAGGGATCATTAGAAATGGTTTATTTTTGTAATGATATTAGACCATACTCTCTATACAAGTGTTTTTTTCTTTCTCTTGATCATAAGAAGACCCTAGATGACCAGTTCAGATGTAGAAATTAAGGACTTGACCTCCTACACTGTTTGAGATATTCTAAGGGAAATATATGAGGTTTAGAGATATGACACAGGACCCATGGGAGACTTGTGTTGTTCTAGAACAGCTTCTGGACTTTAATTAGTATTTCTAAAGTGTTGTGATCATATAGGATCTAAAGTGACATTAGATGTTTATGTCATATCTGAATCCTGCCCCTATTCCTAACTCTTCTCATCATTACACTTCATGCAGTTTCCCATGTGTAGTCCAAGAGTTTCAGAAAGGTCTGGAAGACCTGAAGCATAGTATGAAACCCATGTTCTCTGGATCTGCAGATTTAGGTAATCTTAAAAAGCAATGTCAGACACCTGACATGCAATTCTGATCATCACTGATTATGTGAAAGCCTCAACAGCTGGCTCACAAGTGAACACACATATGAAGATGTCTAATTTTAGATGTGTTCTGTCTGTAACTGGGAGAAATTCCAGATCTGTATGGTTCTGTAGCTTTATTCAGTGGATCCATCTACACATCCAATGTCATGGAAACTCCAGGATGCCTGAAACGCAGTAGGGTATTGAGGCTTGAGTTCATATTTGACCCTAAGGGCCTGACCAATTCTAATAATGGAGCCTAAATGAGAAACACTGCTGCCTGGACTTGCATCTAAAGTATAGGCACAAGTCCTCTCCAAGTTCTTTATTATCAGTAGGAAGAAGATGATACCTTTGAAAAAGATTACTTGTGCCCGTTCTCCCTGATAAAGTGCCCTTTTCATCCATGAAGGAACATTTTCCATGATACAACAGCAGATAAAATTTAACACACTATTCAGATTTATCCTATGTGGGAGATAAGACCATATGGAAAACAGCTAAAGCACATTTTAAAACCCAAGGAAAGGGAATTATATATCTTGAGGTATGCTGTGCTGGATGTTTTACTAAGTAGTCTGACATAATTTTTTTTTATTCTCAGCAGAACAGTAGAAGAGCTTTTAGAAAAAAAAAATAACAGAAAAAAAAGAAATGAATATACTTTCAGCTACTTTCCAGTTCTTTCATCTAAGAAAAATTTTGGTGTTCATTCTTTCCTAAGTCTCCCTATCACCACAGTATAGAGAAACAAGTATTTGAAACAGGATTGTAGATCTCTGTGATCTATAACAATGACTGCATCAGCAGAAATACTGAAGCAATAACACTGCTCAATGTGTTGAAGTACTTTGCTTTCTATTACCAAGCTGATGCTCATGTTGTCATTGTCTCCAGGCTGTAGTCAGTTCAAATGGCAGGCAAACAAACAAACAAAAAAATACATACTGGCTCATCTCAGGGACAGCTACACACTTGAATTTGTTTTTGGATATCCAAATCTCTTTTCTAGTCATTTAAGTGATGACACAGTGCTATCATTATCAGAGGAATTGCTGAATTCTAGGATATCATGATTCAAAATAGATTAAACAAGAGAATGGTATGACAGGCTTTTGGATGAGGTTTCAGAGCCATAAGCTGCTATTGTTTCATGTGTTTTGTAGATTCGGGCTATTACTGTGGGGTGTTAGTCAATTGTCATATGGTCAGATAGGATATTCATTGGCAGATGAAGAGAATATGGTTTGGCATGCCCAGACACCTGAAAGCAGGATTGGTTTTGGATTATGTGTAATCCTTTGAAAACAGAAAATCTGACTATTAAATGCATTTATAGAAGTGATGTGTGGCAAACAAATATATGTTCATCTGGTGTCTGATTTTACGTATTTAGTCCTGCCCCAAGCAAAACAAACAATGTCAAGGAGCACCCCTGGGCCTGAAGGTTGATCACTGGTCCTGCTGTGTCTCACTGGAGTGATCCCACAATAGCTTTCACTTGGCCCAAGTATTTTCTCCAAACAGTTCCCACCTTGACATTTAGTGTGGATCATGGACCACTCCTAGCAGGCAGTTTGAGCACAATCAGGCTGTTCTGTGTGGCAAACAGCAGTGTGTGTATATGCACTGAGGCAGGACCGTGTCAGATGGCCAGTTACAGGCACCTTCTGTGTAGTACAGACATTGCCTCAGGTTACAAACTCACGCTGTCCTTTTGCTCTTTCTGTATATTCAGCAAACATCTATCATTTGCCCATCTATGGTGCACATAACAGCTCCCCATCAAATGTCAGCTATTTAACAAAGCAAGGTTTCCTGGCCCCTAGGAAGAAGAATCTGAATTTAGTTTCCTTCTTATTGAATGTTTTCAGTATGGGATCATAGTCATCCTTTCACAGATAAGATATTATGATACTGAAGCAAAAGGAGTGGTAGCAATGGTCAGGCTGCAAGATTTGCAAGATTGTATGTAGCAGCAGCAACAAAAATAGCACTTCTTCATGTCAGCCACAGTACTGGAAACCCTTGAGCTGAATTGCTTAGCAGATGATAGTCTTGAATTTAAAAGCATGACTTAAGTTCATCAGTGGTTGATTTTTTTTTCTCTTTCTGGGGTGCCTTAAATTAAGAGCTCTGATTTTTATGAAGGGAGAACAGGCAGGTCGACTGAGGTATCTCAGGTTAGGAGAAGAATGAGACAAGCAAAGTAGGAAGTGAATTAAAGAAAAAACAACACACCCCAAAAACAAACAAAACCAACCAAACAAAATAAGCCCCCAAAACGAAACTACCCCCTCCCCCCGCCAAAAAAACCCCAAACCAACAAACAACAAAAACCATACAAAGCAAAATCCTATTAGGTGGTTAGAAAGAATCCATGTATGGGTGTAACTGGGACTCCGTGATAGTGAGTTGGTGTTTCTGATGGTTTGTCATTATAATAAGGGAAAAAATTTCAGTGTGTGCTAAGGAAAAGGGAAAAATATGTAATGGAACCCACAGGACAGAATGAAATCAGGATATAAAAGCAACATCAATATCATAGTTTTAACTCTTAAAACATGTTTAATACATTTTCTATTTAAAAGAAACTTCAAAGATTATTTCTTTATAAATGACATTCCCAAATTTCTTTCTAAATCAACTCACTACATTTTTGGATGCTATTCAGAGGTATGAACAAGTAGAGCACACATCAGCTTTATCTTAATCCTTAACCTTACACATGACAGTGAAGAGCAAGCCTCTCTGATGTTCTGCATCATATATTTAATTTCTAAGAACTTTAAATCTCCTGGAAATGACAAAAGTAACCGACACATCTATAAAATAAGACATCAATCAGATTCTCACTGCTTTTGAATCACAGTAATAAAGGGAATATTTTCAAAAAGGGAACTGTCTCTTTTTAGATATTCAGCAGGAAATAAAGGAACAGTAAAATGTTTCCTCTATATCTTTTTCACTGTATGAAAACAGGGTTACAGATCAATTGATTTACCATCACAATCGATTAGGTGACTCTCTTGTTATCTCTGTTGTGACAGTAGACAGGGGCTCATATAGATCTTTCATTAAAGGAGTCATTGAAAAGCAAAGGTTCATTGCATGCCTAAATGGCTTGTAGCTGACTCATTAGGCCATTAGCTAACCATTAATATTGTTTAACCTCAAACCTTACAGACAAAATAAATTATAGTCACGTTATCCAAACAAAATAACCTTAACCTCCTTAACAAGTATATAATTATGTGAATTTATTACCATCTGATCCCATTGAATGGAGGAGCTAATTTTCAGAGATATGAAGAAGTACATGAGAATACATCACCTTTGAGATAAGTGCAACTGGGAGGCAGGTGCCTCAGTCATAGATATGGCCTGTAAGTCATGAACCCACAGGGTTTGGACTTGTCTGGTTAATACCCCCCAAAAATTATCTTGCACAGAAAAAATTCTCATCTTTTGCAATCCTAAATCTTTTCTTATTTGTTTTCAAATGATTCTGCATTTCAGAACTTAGTTGAACATCTTCAGTGGCCTTCTCTATCTCACTATGGTATCATGACTTCACAAGGGCAAACAGAATATAGTAACAATAAGCAGCAATTGAATGATAAGACATTGGAAATTTTCTCTTATTGTAATCTTCTCAAGCTTGTAAGTTCTGTATGTGTGATCCAATGATCTGAAATTGTACCAAAGAAAGAGTGTAAAAAAACCCATGGCATATGTTCTGAGAAATAAAATAAACTTATGTCAGTGTGCTTCCCTTGGAATGATGCCAGATGAATCCTGGTTATTATCAATAATACAAACAAAATATGTTACAAGCTTTATACGGAGCTTAAAATAAGCAAAAAAGCCTTCATTACCACATTGCTCATATCCCAGCAGGTCAGCCATAATGAATGCACCAGTTCTCACACATAATTTTTTATAAGATAACTTGCGTGAAAGTGAAGCATTTGAAGACTCATTTTCAGGAACATTTCTCTCCAGGAAAAACAGCTATAATACAGTACCAATTGTTTCTTTTGGGTGTACAAAAAAGTGGATGCTGAGAGAGGATAAAGACAACAATAACACATAAATTCAACAGCAGATGTGCAAGAAGGAATGGAAGGAGTAGTACTGGTAATTAGACCTGAAAATAAAGTCTGCTGCTCTTCCAGAAGAGCAGTTAGAAAATTATAAATACTGTAATGCAGTGGATATTTTATTAAATGAAAATTATTGTTATTAATCAAAAAGGCAATGGAAAAACCCCCTACTTACTGTGCATGTTTACTGAACTAAAAAATGAACTTAGAATCTCTCCCTGGCCATGCTCAATATAAGAATAATTTTGTATTTCTATATAAAGAAAGCTTTAGCACTTTTTCTGCTTTTGATTGTGTCATGAACATCTTATAATTTTCTCAAATGTATTCATGAGATAATTTCTCTGAGTAAGTTTTAGTGTATA
>VYZU01032507.1:0-19336 GCA_013401355.1 Ceyx cyanopectus | reverse complement strand
AAAAACCCCAAACCAACAAACAACAAAAACCATACAAAGCAAAATCCTATTAGGTGGTTAGAAAGAATCCATGTATGGGTGTAACTGGGACTCCGTGATAGTGAGTTGGTGTTTCTGATGGTTTGTCATTATAATAAGGGAAAAAATTTCAGTGTGTGCTAAGGAAAAGGGAAAAATATGTAATGGAACCCACAGGACAGAATGAAATCAGGATATAAAAGCAACATCAATATCATAGTTTTAACTCTTAAAACATGTTTAATACATTTTCTATTTAAAAGAAACTTCAAAGATTATTTCTTTATAAATGACATTCCCAAATTTCTTTCTAAATCAACTCACTACATTTTTGGATGCTATTCAGAGGTATGAACAAGTAGAGCACACATCAGCTTTATCTTAATCCTTAACCTTACACATGACAGTGAAGAGCAAGCCTCTCTGATGTTCTGCATCATATATTTAATTTCTAAGAACTTTAAATCTCCTGGAAATGACAAAAGTAACCGACACATCTATAAAATAAGACATCAATCAGATTCTCACTGCTTTTGAATCACAGTAATAAAGGGAATATTTTCAAAAAGGGAACTGTCTCTTTTTAGATATTCAGCAGGAAATAAAGGAACAGTAAAATGTTTCCTCTATATCTTTTTCACTGTATGAAAACAGGGTTACAGATCAATTGATTTACCATCACAATCGATTAGGTGACTCTCTTGTTATCTCTGTTGTGACAGTAGACAGGGGCTCATATAGATCTTTCATTAAAGGAGTCATTGAAAAGCAAAGGTTCATTGCATGCCTAAATGGCTTGTAGCTGACTCATTAGGCCATTAGCTAACCATTAATATTGTTTAACCTCAAACCTTACAGACAAAATAAATTATAGTCACGTTATCCAAACAAAATAACCTTAACCTCCTTAACAAGTATATAATTATGTGAATTTATTACCATCTGATCCCATTGAATGGAGGAGCTAATTTTCAGAGATATGAAGAAGTACATGAGAATACATCACCTTTGAGATAAGTGCAACTGGGAGGCAGGTGCCTCAGTCATAGATATGGCCTGTAAGTCATGAACCCACAGGGTTTGGACTTGTCTGGTTAATACCCCCCAAAAATTATCTTGCACAGAAAAAATTCTCATCTTTTGCAATCCTAAATCTTTTCTTATTTGTTTTCAAATGATTCTGCATTTCAGAACTTAGTTGAACATCTTCAGTGGCCTTCTCTATCTCACTATGGTATCATGACTTCACAAGGGCAAACAGAATATAGTAACAATAAGCAGCAATTGAATGATAAGACATTGGAAATTTTCTCTTATTGTAATCTTCTCAAGCTTGTAAGTTCTGTATGTGTGATCCAATGATCTGAAATTGTACCAAAGAAAGAGTGTAAAAAAACCCATGGCATATGTTCTGAGAAATAAAATAAACTTATGTCAGTGTGCTTCCCTTGGAATGATGCCAGATGAATCCTGGTTATTATCAATAATACAAACAAAATATGTTACAAGCTTTATACGGAGCTTAAAATAAGCAAAAAAGCCTTCATTACCACATTGCTCATATCCCAGCAGGTCAGCCATAATGAATGCACCAGTTCTCACACATAATTTTTTATAAGATAACTTGCGTGAAAGTGAAGCATTTGAAGACTCATTTTCAGGAACATTTCTCTCCAGGAAAAACAGCTATAATACAGTACCAATTGTTTCTTTTGGGTGTACAAAAAAGTGGATGCTGAGAGAGGATAAAGACAACAATAACACATAAATTCAACAGCAGATGTGCAAGAAGGAATGGAAGGAGTAGTACTGGTAATTAGACCTGAAAATAAAGTCTGCTGCTCTTCCAGAAGAGCAGTTAGAAAATTATAAATACTGTAATGCAGTGGATATTTTATTAAATGAAAATTATTGTTATTAATCAAAAAGGCAATGGAAAAACCCCCTACTTACTGTGCATGTTTACTGAACTAAAAAATGAACTTAGAATCTCTCCCTGGCCATGCTCAATATAAGAATAATTTTGTATTTCTATATAAAGAAAGCTTTAGCATTTAATGGGCTATGCTAGTTCAGTTGAAGGGTAAAATATTTGTCTCAAACATAGAATAAGGAATGCTTATGACTGAATAGTTATCATACAAGTCATTAATTTTGTAAAAAATATGATAGCTTACTAAAAAAATATATTTACCACATCTCAAAATTCCAGTCAAGAGTATTACTTAGTGGAGGTTAGTAACGCTTTTGCTCACTATCCTTCCAATAGGGTGGTCTTGGAAACAGAGATTTTGCATTTTGCAACAAGATGCATGTTATAACATGGGAGCTAATGCCCAGGGCCAGGCCTTTCAAATGCATTATAATTATTTTTAGTGCAGTGTCAGAACTTTGATACGCACTCACGGAATCATGTAAATACCTCTGTCGAATATATGTCCTATACCCTAAGGCACTAAGGGGATTGAAATACACTTTGGTGAAGTTAGGTGTCATAATACAGTAAGGTAATATGACCATGCAACCATATTATACAATTAGAAATCTACTTCAAAATCTGCTGGTTATCATGGCTATGTTTTATATTTATGAAGGAGCAAATGGTCTAGTTTTTCACAAACAGAGTTATTTTCAGGACAATGAAAAATATGATACACCTCAGAATTGCTAAATCAAATTAATTTAGTTTCATGTTTCCTCATTAACCTCTAGAGCATTTCCATTCAGTATTATAAGATGTCTGCAAAAGATTTATTTAGTTCCATGACCATATATTGAGGCGAGAACATATTAATTCAGTGAACCAGATACAGAAAGAAATATTAATTACTTGGACTGAATCTGTGACTTCTACTTTTAAACCCAGTAGTTCCTGAGCTATGATGCAGACAGAACCCAGTTCCTGACACCTCCCTCCCCCAAAATATTTAAGGCTGTGCATGAATTTAATAAAGTCATTAGGCCCAATCAAGTCAGCAATGACAGATTTAGTTGTTTACTTGGCATGCATTGGATTAGTTGGAAGGATTTTAATGGAGTCTACAGGGACTTCTAAAGGTAGATGTAAAGTGGGGTGTTAGACAGAAACCTTCCCAGTTGAAGAGCAGTGTCTGTGTATGTACTCTGAATTAAGCATGTAAATTTCTGTTACAGTCAATGTGCATAAACACAGACACCTAGTGGCAATTAGAATGCTAAAGGGTTTCTGATACAGCTGCGTAGGCTGATATTATACAGGCATTAATAGGAGGATTGCACCAGCAGCAGCTTGAGGCCAAGTAGATGCTCCATAGAACTGAAAATGATGGCACTAAAATGCTACCCTGACAGTCAAGTATCTCCAGGTTTAAGGTTTTGGAAGTATTGTGCTGCTATAAGGTTATGCCATTTTTTAAGGCCTGGATTTATCTTTTATAAATTTAGGAGTAGGAGTCTGCTTCTGATTCAGAGCTAAATGTCTAGCTCATACCATAGTCAGTACCAGCTTCCATGGTCTTTCAGCTGACATGTCACTAATGGTTCAGTTCACTTGCTAGGAAATATGTGTCTCATATCTGTGAGATAACCTAAAATATTCCATCAGGAGCCACCAGTGTTTTGGACACCCCAGAGCATCCCAGATATCTCAAGATACCTATGGTTAAGAATCCATCCCAGTATAACACTCCAGTGACTAACATATCATCTTTAAAAGAAAGAAATGGTTTTTTCTCTCTTTCCCTGCCTGTGGAGGCGGTGCCGGCCGGGCTGGTGCGTGGGGGACGGGGGAGAGGGAGGATGTTTTCGGGCGGGGAAAGAAAAAGGTGCGGGTGGGAAAAACGGCGGGGGGAGGGGACCCGCTTCTTCCGGGCCCCGGAGTGGCTTCTTTCCTCGGAGGGACCTTGCCTTCGGCGTTTCGGATTCCTGGGAGAGAGCTTTCTTTCGTCCCCGAGAGTGAGAGAGAACCCCGGAGTGTCTCCTGGCAGTTTTTTTCCCGGCGCAGACACCTCTCCGATTCGTTTCTGTCACCGCAAATTCGTCTCTTGGACTATTTCTTTTTTTTTCATTCCCTACCATCTGCGTCCTTTGATCCGACTGTACACCACAACCCCGCCCTCCCCCCCACCTCGGGGGCTCCGCGGCTACCTGAAAGGTGGCCGTCAAAGAAAGATTTGAAGTTGTTTTTTTTCCCTTGTTAGTTCCTGTGTTGTGGTTGTTCTGCTGTTCTCAACGTTTACCATTTAAAATTGTTATTGAGTTTTGTACTTCATATATATGTTTCTCATATATATATTCATACTCGTTTTCTTCTTGATTAAAAATTCCTGTCTCCTTATAAGCCTCCGGTATCACATTGTTAAAATTTAAGATATCTGTCCAAACTAGGACAGATACTGATCTCAGTCTTAAGTGAGGAGACAAGAGATGTTTGCATATGAGTATCTGAATCTGGAGTTTAATCTCACCCTGGATGATTTAAAATAAGAAGCCTGATATAAATTTTTAGGTGAGTCGACTTGTCCTTTTCAGGGGCTTGACTCTCTGCATGGGCAGGTCAAGGACCCTAGTTACCCAACATAAACTGTATTCCAAATTATTAAGTACCTAAAATGAGGCCAGGTGAATGCAGTCTGAAATGGTATATCTAAACAAAATATTGGTTATAGTAATGCAAATTCTCTCACAGTGGTGATTAAGATATTATTTGAACTCAGTTACAAACAATTAGATGGAATTTGAACAAGGTCTAAGTTTGTTACCAATTGATTTACATGCAATCCTTTGCTTTTTGGAAATGTCATTTATCTTCTTGCAGAGCTTATGGGATTTCCTGCTCTCTGTCATCTTACTTGACAGAGGATGGGGATGGTTTCCCTCCTGCTAAAGGTGTCTCTCACACCTCTTCGGATGCTGCTAAGCCATCACAAATGCAAAATGTGGTTTATCACTGGGTCCTTAAATTATTTCTAAATAGCATTTTTGAAATTTACTTCTCAATTTCACTGTCATGCATTTCCCAAGTGGTTATGAAGGTGAGGGTACATTCACCTCTCCTATCCCTTTTCCAGACAAATGCAGTGCTGTGCCATAAAGCATCTTGGTCCAACAGCATTGTTCATGGAGGCACCTGCCTTAGCACTACACAGAGGGGATCCAACCTTTGTAAACAGCAATATAATTCCCATTGTATTTCTTCCCATTCTTTTATACCGTTTTTATCTGTTGAAAAATATGTTAAAGTGGATTTAATTATACACCAATAAAGCACTAGTTCTTTGCTTCGTCCTCTGTGCTAACAAAAGTACCCATATAGTATAAGAGCAAATTGGGGAAATATATTTTTAAATTTTTTTTTTAGAAACACAATTCCATATTTTTCAACAGTCTACTTTTTTTTTTCTCAGGATAATTTACCTTTTTCAAACAACAGTGCCTTCAGGCATTTTATCTTGCATTTGGCTGTGTATTTAATATGCCAAATAAGGCAAAGATTAGTCCAGAGACTGTTAGTTAATGGATCTGAAAATCAAATACATATGTCAAAAATAGAATCCAAAGGAAACTAGAAATTAATATCCACTTCATCTGATCTCTCATGAAAGGTGATACACTCTGAGAAATGATAATTAAATAAGACTTGTCTAGGCTCTGACACACAACTTTTTGAATTTTAAAATAAATCCTTGAGTAAACCTATGATAGGTTTGTCCAACTGGTGATAGTTTTCAAAGAAACTGTCACACAAGACTGCACTTTTATTTCATGTAATCAAGTCACAGTAATTTTGACTCAATATTATTTAGACAATCATTTAAACATGGAATGTCAATCACCATGTGTAAATATAGCTGCAGTTCTCACTGTTCTTTGAAAAACTTCCCCTGAATGTTATTTCTGACAGGAAACTGTTGATGTTAATATTTAGATGCCAGGTTTTGTACCTAAATTCTGGTTTATATAGTCGTGCGGAACTGAGCTGGTAACTGGATGTTTAAAGATTAGTACAATGTAATTTTGGCAATTTTGGTCTTCTGATCTTTATCCTGNCTTTCCTCGGAGGGACCTTGCCTTCGGCGTTTCGGATTCCTGGGAGAGAGCTTTCTTTCGTCCCCGAGAGTGAGAGAGAACCCCGGAGTGTCTCCTGGCAGNGTGGTTGCAATAGGGAATGAAGCAACTTGACTGTGGTCTCCAAATCTATTTGTAAAACTATGCCTTGGATGAAGACTCAGAAAAAATGGAAGCTTAAAATAGAAAAGAATCTATTTATCCTTAAANACCTCTCCGATTCGTTTCTGTCACCGCAAATTCGTCTCTTGGACTATTTCTTTTTTTTTCATTCCCTACCATCTGCGTCCTTTGATCCGACTGTACACCACAACCCCGCCCTCCCCCCCACCTCGGGGGCTCCGCGGCTACCTGAAAGGTGGCCGTCAAAGAAAGATTTGAAGTTGTTTTTTTTCCCTTGTTAGTTCCTGTGTTGTGGTTGTTCTGCTGTTCTCAACGTTTACCATTTAAAATTGTTATTGAGTTTTGTACTTCATATATATGTTTCTCATATATATATTCATACTCGTTTTCTTCTTGATTNAAATCAATAATGGCCACACACCTGTAGAGGTTCAGGAAAATAATTACGGTGTTCACATCTTCTGTATTTTGAAAGTAAACATCCAACCAGAAATGGGTTATGTGTCACAATTTCTCACAGATGTGTTTCTTTGTTACTTCCTCTACTGTACTCTTAAGAAATGTTTCTGCTTGTATTGCAGGGTAGCAAAAGCATTAACAGCTTGGATGATGAGTCAGTACTGTAGCCATGCTGTTTTCCAGATATAGAGGAAGAGGACTGGAAATAAATGAGAAATGAAAGGCAAATATGCAGGAAATTNCCTCCGGTATCACATTGTTAAAATTTAAGATATCTGTCCAAACTAGGACAGATACTGATCTCAGTCTTAAGTGAGGAGACAGAGATGTTTGCATATGAGTATCTGAATCTGGAGTTTAATCTCACCCTGGATGATTTAAAATAAGAAGCCTGATATAAATTTTTAGGTGAGTCGACTTGTCCTTTTCAGGGGCTTGACTCTCTGCATGGGCAGGTCAAGGACCCTAGTTACCCAACATAAACTGTATTCCAAATTATTAAGTACCTAAAATGAGGCCAGGTGAATGCAGTCTGAAATGGTATATCTAAACAAAATATTGGTTATAGTAATGCAAATTCTCTCACAGTGGTGATTAAGATATTATTTGAACTCAGTTACAAACAATTAGATGGAATTTGAACAAGGTCTAAGTTTGTTACCAATTGATTTACATGCAATCCTTTGCTTTTTGGAAATGTCATTTATCTTCTTGCAGAGCTTATGGGATTTCCTGCTCTCTGTCATCTTACTTGACAGAGGATGGGGATGGTTTCCCTCCTGCTAAAGGTGTCTCTCACACCTCTTCGGATGCTGCTAAGCCATCACAAATGCAAAATGTGGTTTATCACTGGGTCCTTAAATTATTTCTAAATAGCATTTTTGAAATTTACTTCTCAATTTCACTGTCATGCATTTCCCAAGTGGTTATGAAGGTGAGGGTACATTCACCTCTCCTATCCCTTTTCCAGACAAATGCAGTGCTGTGCCATAAAGCATCTTGGTCCAACAGCATTGTTCATGGAGGCACCTGCCTTAGCACTACACAGAGGGGATCCAACCTTTGTAAACAGCAATATAATTCCCATTGTATTTCTTCCCATTCTTTTATACCGTTTTTATCTGTTGAAAAATATGTTAAAGTGGATTTAATTATACACCAATAAAGCACTAGTTCTTTGCTTCGTCCTCTGTGCTAACAAAAGTACCCATATAGTATAAGAGCAAATTGGGGAAATATATTTTTAAATTTTTTTTTTAGAAACACAATTCCATATTTTTCAACAGTCTACTTTTTTTTTTCTCAGGATAATTTACCTTTTTCAAACAACAGTGCCTTCAGGCATTTTATCTTGCATTTGGCTGTGTATTTAATATGCCAAATAAGGCAAAGATTAGTCCAGAGACTGTTAGTTAATGGATCTGAAAATCAAATACATATGTCAAAAATAGAATCCAAAGGAAACTAGAAATTAATATCCACTTCATCTGATCTCTCATGAAAGGTGATACACTCTGAGAAATGATAATTAAATAAGACTTGTCTAGGCTCTGACACACAACTTTTTGAATTTTAAAATAAATCCTTGAGTAAACCTATGATAGGTTTGTCCAACTGGTGATAGTTTTCAAAGAAACTGTCACACAAGACTGCACTTTTATTTCATGTAATCAAGTCACAGTAATTTTGACTCAATATTATTTAGACAATCATTTAAACATGGAATGTCAATCACCATGTGTAAATATAGCTGCAGTTCTCACTGTTCTTTGAAAAACTTCCCCTGAATGTTATTTCTGACAGGAAACTGTTGATGTTAATATTTAGATGCCAGGTTTTGTACCTAAATTCTGGTTTATATAGTCGTGCGGAACTGAGCTGGTAACTGGATGTTTAAAGATTAGTACAATGTAATTTTGGCAATTTTGGTCTTCTGATCTTTATCCTGAGTAAGGTGGTTGCAATAGGGAATGAAGCAACTTGACTGTGGTCTCCAAATCTATTTGTAAAACTATGCCTTGGATGAAGACTCAGAAAAAATGGAAGCTTAAAATAGAAAAGAATCTATTTATCCTTAAAAATCAATAATGGCCACACACCTGTAGAGGTTCAGGAAAATAATTACGGTGTTCACATCTTCTGTATTTTGAAAGTAAACATCCAACCAGAAATGGGTTATGTGTCACAATTTCTCACAGATGTGTTTCTTTGTTACTTCCTCTACTGTACTCTTAAGAAATGTTTCTGCTTGTATTGCAGGGTAGCAAAAGCATTAACAGCTTGGATGATGAGTCAGTACTGTAGCCATGCTGTTTTCCAGATATAGAGGAAGAGGACTGGAAATAAATGAGAAATGAAAGGCAAATATGCAGGAAATTTTGAAATTGATGTTGTTTTGTTTGCATGTTGGTTTTTGGGTTTTTTGGGGGTATTTAAAGGCGATAGTAAAATTGAACTACAAATAGTATAATCAAACATTAAGTAGTATGCAAAATACAGCCTACATTTACTCATTTATTCATATAATTAAAAAAAGCATTTTTTGAGTATTCTTCCTCAGGTCCACTGGAAGAATGTTTATTATACTGATTTTATTCTGTCTCTTCTTGTCTTCAATTCACTTCTCTATTAGNTACCTAAAATGAGGCCAGGTGAATGCAGTCTGAAATGGTATATCTAAACAAAATATTGGTTATAGTAATGCAAATTCTCTCACAGTGGTGATTAAGATATTATTTGAACTCAGTTACAAACAATTAGATGGAATTTGAACAAGGTCTAAGTTTGTTACCAATTGATTTACATGCAATCCTTTGCTTTTTGGAAATGTCATTTATCTTCTTGCAGAGCTTATGGGATTTCCTGCTCTCTGTCATCTTACTTGACAGAGGATGGGGATGGTTTCCCTCCTGCTAAAGGTGTCTCTCACACCTCTTCGGATGCTGCTAAGCCATCACAAATGCAAAATGTGGTTTATCACTGGGTCCTTAAATTATTTCTAAATAGCATTTTTGAAATTTACTTCTCAATTTCACTGTCATGCATTTCCCAAGTGGTTATGAAGGTGAGGGTACATTCACCTCTCCTATCCCTTTTCCAGACAAATGCAGTGCTGTGCCATAAAGCATCTTGGTCCAACAGCATTGTTCATGGAGGCACCTGCCTTAGCACTACACAGAGGGGATCCAACCTTTGTAAACAGCAATATAATTCCCATTGTATTTCTTCCCATTCTTTTATACCGTTTTTATCTGTTGAAAAATATGTTAAAGTGGATTTAATTATACACCAATAAAGCACTAGTTCTTTGCTTCGTCCTCTGTGCTAACAAAAGTACCCATATAGTATAAGAGCAAATTGGGGAAATATATTTTTAAATTTTTTTTTTAGAAACACAATTCCATATTTTTCAACAGTCTACTTTTTTTTTTCTCAGGATAATTTACCTTTTTCAAACAACAGTGCCTTCAGGCATTTTATCTTGCATTTGGCTGTGTATTTAATATGCCAAATAAGGCAAAGATTAGTCCAGAGACTGTTAGTTAATGGATCTGAAAATCAAATACATATGTCAAAAATAGAATCCAAAGGAAACTAGAAATTAATATCCACTTCATCTGATCTCTCATGAAAGGTGATACACTCTGAGAAATGATAATTAAATAAGACTTGTCTAGGCTCTGACACACAACTTTTTGAATTTTAAAATAAATCCTTGAGTAAACCTATGATAGGTTTGTCCAACTGGTGATAGTTTTCAAAGAAACTGTCACACAAGACTGCACTTTTATTTCATGTAATCAAGTCACAGTAATTTTGACTCAATATTATTTAGACAATCATTTAAACATGGAATGTCAATCACCATGTGTAAATATAGCTGCAGTTCTCACTGTTCTTTGAAAAACTTCCCCTGAATGTTATTTCTGACAGGAAACTGTTGATGTTAATATTTAGATGCCAGGTTTTGTACCTAAATTCTGGTTTATATAGTCGTGCGGAACTGAGCTGGTAACTGGATGTTTAAAGATTAGTACAATGTAATTTTGGCAATTTTGGTCTTCTGATCTTTATCCTGAGTAAGGTGGTTGCAATAGGGAATGAAGCAACTTGACTGTGGTCTCCAAATCTATTTGTAAAACTATGCCTTGGATGAAGACTCAGAAAAAATGGAAGCTTAAAATAGAAAAGAATCTATTTATCCTTAAAAATCAATAATGGCCACACACCTGTAGAGGTTCAGGAAAATAATTACGGTGTTCACATCTTCTGTATTTTGAAAGTAAACATCCAACCAGAAATGGGTTATGTGTCACAATTTCTCACAGATGTGTTTCTTTGTTACTTCCTCTACTGTACTCTTAAGAAATGTTTCTGCTTGTATTGCAGGGTAGCAAAAGCATTAACAGCTTGGATGATGAGTCAGTACTGTAGCCATGCTGTTTTCCAGATATAGAGGAAGAGGACTGGAAATAAATGAGAAATGAAAGGCAAATATGCAGGAAATTTTGAAATTGATGTTGTTTTGTTTGCATGTTGGTTTTTGGGTTTTTTGGGGGTATTTAAAGGCGATAGTAAAATTGAACTACAAATAGTATAATCAAACATTAAGTAGTATGCAAAATACAGCCTACATTTACTCATTTATTCATATAATTAAAAAAAGCATTTTTTGAGTATTCTTCCTCAGGTCCACTGGAAGAATGTTTATTATACTGATTTTATTCTGTCTCTTCTTGTCTTCAATTCACTTCTCTATTAGCTGTCCCCATCACTTGATTGCATCCTCTTTGCCTCAGTACCCCATAAAAACTAATATTAAAGTATATCATAATTCACTCCATTCACCATCACATCTGTCCTTCCTGTGCAATGATTTATACTACCTGCTCATCAAGTGTCTTTCTGAATCTCTGGTTCTTCTCTGAAGGCAATGAGTAACAAAATCTGTGCTATGTAGTATGAACTATAGGGATTGTAACATAAAATGCAACAGTGGCACAAGTTTTCTGATGTAGCTCTTTTATATATATATACATAGTATTCACAGATTCACAGATATTAGGGGTTGGAAGGGACCTAGAAGATCATCTAGTCCAACCCCCCTGCCTGAGCAGGATCACCTAGACCAAGTCACCCAGGAACAGATCCAGGTGGGTCTTAAGTGTCTCCAGAGATGGAGACTCCACAACTGCCCTGGTCAGCCTGTTCNTCCTATCCCTTTTCCAGACAAATGCAGTGCTGTGCCATAAAGCATCTTGGTCCAACAGCATTGTTCATGGAGGCACCTGCCTTAGCACTACACAGAGGGGATCCAACCTTTGTAAACAGCAATATAATTCCCATTGTATTTCTTCCCATTCTTTTATACCGTTTTTATCTGTTGAAAAATATGTTAAAGTGGATTTAATTATACACCAATAAAGCACTAGTTCTTTGCTTCGTCCTCTGTGCTAACAAAAGTACCCATATAGTATAAGAGCAAATTGGGGAAATATATTTTTAAATTTTTTTTTTAGAAACACAATTCCATATTTTTCAACAGTCTACTTTTTTTTTTCTCAGGATAATTTACCTTTTTCAAACAACAGTGCCTTCAGGCATTTTATCTTGCATTTGGCTGTGTATTTAATATGCCAAATAAGGCAAAGATTAGTCCAGAGACTGTTAGTTAATGGATCTGAAAATCAAATACATATGTCAAAAATAGAATCCAAAGGAAACTAGAAATTAATATCCACTTCATCTGATCTCTCATGAAAGGTGATACACTCTGAGAAATGATAATTAAATAAGACTTGTCTAGGCTCTGACACACAACTTTTTGAATTTTAAAATAAATCCTTGAGTAAACCTATGATAGGTTTGTCCAACTGGTGATAGTTTTCAAAGAAACTGTCACACAAGACTGCACTTTTATTTCATGTAATCAAGTCACAGTAATTTTGACTCAATATTATTTAGACAATCATTTAAACATGGAATGTCAATCACCATGTGTAAATATAGCTGCAGTTCTCACTGTTCTTTGAAAAACTTCCCCTGAATGTTATTTCTGACAGGAAACTGTTGATGTTAATATTTAGATGCCAGGTTTTGTACCTAAATTCTGGTTTATATAGTCGTGCGGAACTGAGCTGGTAACTGGATGTTTAAAGATTAGTACAATGTAATTTTGGCAATTTTGGTCTTCTGATCTTTATCCTGAGTAAGGTGGTTGCAATAGGGAATGAAGCAACTTGACTGTGGTCTCCAAATCTATTTGTAAAACTATGCCTTGGATGAAGACTCAGAAAAAATGGAAGCTTAAAATAGAAAAGAATCTATTTATCCTTAAAAATCAATAATGGCCACACACCTGTAGAGGTTCAGGAAAATAATTACGGTGTTCACATCTTCTGTATTTTGAAAGTAAACATCCAACCAGAAATGGGTTATGTGTCACAATTTCTCACAGATGTGTTTCTTTGTTACTTCCTCTACTGTACTCTTAAGAAATGTTTCTGCTTGTATTGCAGGGTAGCAAAAGCATTAACAGCTTGGATGATGAGTCAGTACTGTAGCCATGCTGTTTTCCAGATATAGAGGAAGAGGACTGGAAATAAATGAGAAATGAAAGGCAAATATGCAGGAAATTTTGAAATTGATGTTGTTTTGTTTGCATGTTGGTTTTTGGGTTTTTTGGGGGTATTTAAAGGCGATAGTAAAATTGAACTACAAATAGTATAATCAAACATTAAGTAGTATGCAAAATACAGCCTACATTTACTCATTTATTCATATAATTAAAAAAAGCATTTTTTGAGTATTCTTCCTCAGGTCCACTGGAAGAATGTTTATTATACTGATTTTATTCTGTCTCTTCTTGTCTTCAATTCACTTCTCTATTAGCTGTCCCCATCACTTGATTGCATCCTCTTTGCCTCAGTACCCCATAAAAACTAATATTAAAGTATATCATAATTCACTCCATTCACCATCACATCTGTCCTTCCTGTGCAATGATTTATACTACCTGCTCATCAAGTGTCTTTCTGAATCTCTGGTTCTTCTCTGAAGGCAATGAGTAACAAAATCTGTGCTATGTAGTATGAACTATAGGGATTGTAACATAAAATGCAACAGTGGCACAAGTTTTCTGATGTAGCTCTTTTATATATATATACATAGTATTCACAGATTCACAGATATTAGGGGTTGGAAGGGACCTAGAAGATCATCTAGTCCAACCCCCCTGCCTGAGCAGGATCACCTAGACCAAGTCACCCAGGAACAGATCCAGGTGGGTCTTAAGTGTCTCCAGAGATGGAGACTCCACAACTGCCCTGGTCAGCCTGTTCCAGAGATCTGTCACTATAAAAATATGGATGATATAGTATTTTATACTATAAAAATGTCTGGGTTTATTCTATTATCAATAAAGATGAAAGAATACTCAGCTATGATATTTTACTAAGCTCTAAGTTTTTTGTGGCATGTTACATTGAACTTACTTCACCTTTCACTGAACTCATTCCCTAAAGAGGTTCTGTTACGGTGCAAATTTTTTGTTACATTGGGATGCTTATACTTTAAAATAAACTTGAGGTGTCAGTGTATTCACACTTTTTCTATTGGCATTTAAACATTTAATGTGACACTGAAAGATTTATTCTTAAAACTTTTTTTTTTATTGTTAAAGCCCTGGAATGTAGTACTACAATGACATTTGTTTCAAAATGTAGGGTTTTTTTGTAGTGCTTTAAACACTGGGGACCTTCTTCCACTTGCCGCAAGTAAATTGTCTTCTTGATGTAACATCTGAAAGACAAAAGCCAATAAGTAAAAGAGGAGATCTTTCCCAAAGGCCCAGGAATGTGGGACATCCATAAGAAAGTATATTTAGACATGTACACATTAAAAATACCTCTACTAGGAACACATTTCATCAGCCTAGTGAGCACTTCACTTGCCAGGCAAAACTCTAGCCAAGAAAAGGGAATTCCTCCCATTTCCATACCGAGAGGAGGGCTCTCTGGAACCAGACAAAGCTAGTCCAGGAGACTGCACCCACATACTCAGGGATACAGGTTGTGACACAACCTCCAACAACAGACTTTATTGAATAGAATTAGGGTCTTTTTAATAAATATTTTAAATACAGCCCAGGTGGAAATCCTGGTACAATCTATTAGGTATGTTTGAAATGAATAATATACAATATAGGTTAAAAATAACATTGGTGATTGGTATTGCTGGCCTTGTGCTAAAACACAGACATTCATTTATTGGCAGTGTTTGAAACCCATGTCAATAAAAGGTTTCAATTCTCCTCCCTCCTGTACACTATTTTCAGTTATTAATTCCTCTTGTCTTATGGCTGAAGCATGACACTGGTGTCCCTGTGTCACTAAACTCACATAGGGTGACACTATGGCCTGCAGCAGGCTCTTCAAGTTGTTCCTTCTGTTTTCATTCACATTTTCTACAAGAACTTTCCTTACAGACATGCTGTTTCAATTTCAGCAAGGCATTAGTGTCACTGCCTTGTCAGAAACAAACACAATTTTCGGACTTTTAGGTGGTCCTGTCTTTTTTATTGCAATGATGCGAAGTACATAAAAGGAATGAAATTTCCTGTGTCTATGTAAGAGTATTTTGTAAATATACACCTGTCTGTTTTTTTAAAAAACAGTGAAATTCCTTCTCAGAGTTGGAAAAAATAAACTCTAAGAAGATTCACCTATAGTTGAGTATTTTGGATGAAGGTTTAAATCTTTCAGTTATTTTTCTGTCAAAATAAATTGGGGTAAGACCATATTTAGTCAATCAAATTTAGGAGCTTCTAACCAAATATTCTCAGACATATGGATTAACAAAGTCTCTTGCTGACTGATACTATTCCAGTTTTAGAGATGCAATTTCTCATGCACATGTGAATTTTTATAGTTAATTTTTTACTCTTAATCATGACTAATCATTTGTGTTCATAAACTGCTGTATTATGGAGAAAAAGGAAATGATAACTGTTTTGTTTCCTCACCTCTGTGTAGTGATTTGTGAACCTAAATTTATAACCTTGCATGATTACCATGTGCAATATTTTGTATAATTTCCAGATATATATAGTGACTTCTCTTTGATTTGTTAGTTATGAGCAATGTTTAAATAAGAGTTCAGTCAGTTTATGGGAAGACAGATGGTAAATATATCTATTTCCAGTCCCAAAGACCTGATACAGAGATTACATGCCCTTACATCCACACGCCATTTTAGCTAATTGAATACAACATCAATTACAAGTGAAAAAGGCATTTAAAGCTTCTTATGGTCAAAATTTAGACTCCTAGGACTGAGTTCAGTTGCCTACATGACACAAATAGGTGCCTAGTGCATATACTGTAGGATATCCTGTCAGGTATAAAGATAAAAGAATAATATTAAAAGACTCTAGAGTGGTATGGATTCATTAACCTCAGAAAGCAGTGCCTTTAAGTCTCCAGTCCAATTGGCAAGACATATTAAGGAAATTAAGGTAATCAAGGAAAAGGTAGGTTGTACAAATATTACCATGCTCCTCAGAAAATGACTATATAAAAAATTACCTATTCACATTAATGAAAATTGTGATGTTAGATAGCACACTCATCCTGCAAAACTGCAAATTCAGTTGCCTAAGTGTGAATACACAGTGCTACTTCCCTCCTCTGCTTCACTCTGTTATCATAATATCATAGAATGGTTTGGGCCAGAAGGGACCTCTGAAGGTCATCTGATCTGAGCCCCCTGCAGTGAGTAGGACATTCTCAACTAGAATGATGTTTTTCTACAGGTTGTTAAGGGAAGAGAAGGTTCAGGGAGTGGATTCTTCTTATTTTGTTCAAGGATGAGTATAATTTATGGTCATTCTGTAGCCTACATAGAAGCAGGCAACAAATTGCTGCTTCCACTTCTGAGGACATTCTGAATCTTACTGCTGAGTGTTCATTTTTTGCAGGAAAAACTGTTGTACTTCATATGATCAATTTGCTATTTATTGTGGCAAATTCTGAATTCCTGGAGGAGGAAATGTCCTTATTGCAGTAAGAATGAACTCTGCCTCTACTGTTAGAATACTGCTTCATATGTACACCTACTTGCATGAGCGGAAATATATACTGAGAAAGCAAAAAAAAAAAGAGGGGCTCATAGTTTCAGTGATCACAGTGGTGGATGTGTGTTCTGGTTTGAGCTAGAACAGAACTAATTATCTTCAGTGAATTTACTTTTCAGCTCTTTCCTAACTGCACTTTCGGAAGTTAACACAGACAGTGTCTGGTAGTGGCAGTGATAACACCCATGTTTAGAGTTACTACCAAGGATTGGGGTGCAGACCAAGGTCACTGCTGGATCTTGTGTACCATTCTGAGGGGTGCAGAAATTAAAAAGCTGCACCTGCAGAGAGGAGCGGACAGGACAGGTGATCCCAAACTGACCAATGAGGGATTCCAGTCCATGTACATTATATTTGGTAAAAAGCTGAGGGTTCAGGAGGGTCAAGCTCTCTTTTTTAATGTCTGACATTCAAGGAGGACTCTGTCCATTCTGCCGTTGATCTCAAGCTGTGCATTCCTAGATCCATCTCCTGAATCCAGTTCCTGTCTGTCACTGAGTCCAGTCTGGGACTTCCCCAGTACCTACTCAAGAGCATCAGTGGTGACAGCGATGTAATTATAATCAGGGGAATTGGGTTTTATATTGGTTATATAAATATTTGTATATATTCCACTTTATTATTATTTTTATTTAAGCTGTTTNAAGGACAAAAGTGTTTTGAACCAAAATTTTCATGAAATTTCTCTCTGTGTCATTTGGAAGACACCTCTGATGGAGGTAGTGTCAAACCTGGCTCACTGCAGTTTTAATTAAAAAAAAACCCTCATAAACTTTTCAGGGAGAAAAATAAAAAAACAAAACAATGACCCACTGAAAGGTTTCATTATCTTTCCTGTGCAGTGCATATAGGAATATGTTGCTCACATTCCTTCATATTTCTTTTAACCTTGCTTGAAATTATATGCTTCTAATCAGAAAGGTTAGTGGTTCATAAAGAGGAGCAAGGTGTTCCGTTATTATGCAAGACACTTCCAAGTTAGTCCATATTCATTTTGAATTCATTGCCTCTATATTAAATGCAGAACAAAACTAAAACCTTTTAAATTTAATTTGCTATGATCACAGTAACTTTTTCATACATGCTAAGCACTGCCTGGTGCCTAACAGCCGTTATCATGCATTGACATGATACATCTTGTCAAAGATCCACTTATGAGCTCCATACTATGCACTGACATTATACATTTGAATAACTGCAAAAGAAGGTTTTATATGATGTCGTACTTCAAATGAAAGGCTCAATATTATGCTTTGACATAGTACATCATAGCAGCTGTGAAGGAAAAACCCCATTAAGATGGGCATAGCATGGAGCCATTAACACTATGATTTTTGACATTATCTATCTAAATAGCTCAATATCTATATTGAAATAACACATTTTTTTTTCATGTTAGAGGTCTGTATGTTAAAAACTCAATGACCTCTACTGCAATGCATGATGTATTCCTTTGAATATGTAAAGAGGAGCACATTGCACACATGTGAACTTGGTTTGCTTTGCTTTGTTGAGAAAGAAGGGACCTTGCACTCCCTCCCTATTGCATTTTGCTCCTTCTCAAAATCATGTACTTCTTCCTAAGGGAGGGTTCCGAGCAGAGCATTCCAAGAGTAATTCACTAGTCTAGAAAGAATTGTAATTAGAGCTCCCACAATAGTTAAGCAGCTGGTGTTCTCTGACTGCTGCTTCATCAACTGTTCCTAATTGCTTCATTGTTCCCTTGTGCTCCTTTCCAGCTGATGGCTTCTTCCACCTGTTGTCTCTCATTTTACACTTTGAATGTGAGCTCTTTTGCACATTTATACATTTATTCAAGACATTCTGTGATAGCTCACAGACAATCTCATAATACAAACTCCCTTTAAAAATTACAATGATAATAATAACACTGGAAGATGAAACTCGTTGAAACAAACTGTTTTATTTCAAGTACTTAGCTGTAAGAGGCAGCTGAGTTCATGTTGCAGGCCAAAGGCAAATGAAAAACTTGAATAAAGCCCACTTTGGCCATGGCTATGAATCCGTGAGGCAACCCTGAAGTGGCGAGCTATGGTCGAGTATTAGCTGAAAGACATGTAGAGTGGTTAAGCAATGAAACAGTCTCAGCTTGATTTTTTCTGTGCTTTGCAAAATTACTTTTTATATGCTTAGAGAAAGATAGTAAATAAAATGAATCTTGTCATCCATTTACCTTCCCATCTGGAATAAGGGTATCATACTGAATTTTGGTTGGTCAAAAGGGGCACAATACAAAAGATAGTTTTCAAAATAAAATGTGCAGATATTATGCCCATACATCAACACATGCTAGCTCTGTAACCAGCTGTTGTAAATAGTTGATCTCTAAGTGCAAGAATATGGGCTAGAATGGACATTTTTAAGATCAACAGAAATAATAAAATGTTATCCTGTGAAAAAAAAGAAAGAATTGTTGCTTTATCCATTAAGAAGCAGTACTATAAAATGTAACAAAATAGGAGGTTTTTAAAATGCTTTGTTTTGCTCTTTGTTGGGATACTAGATGTTTGGTAGATATAGTATAATAGCTCTGCTGTG
>VYZU01032506.1:0-30430 GCA_013401355.1 Ceyx cyanopectus | reverse complement strand
CGAATGGCGGCGGCAGCGGCGGGTACGGCGGCAGCGGCGGCCTACGCCAACCTGAAGCTGTGAGTGACCCGCCGGGAAGGATAGGGGGGAGGGGGAACCGGGACGCGGCTCTGTCACCTGCCGCCACCGGCGGGAAGGGGAGGAGAGCTCCCGGCCTTTGCGGCGATGGCCGCCTGCCCGCTCCCCCTGCGGGCCCGCACGCCCTGCCGTGCTCCGCTCCGCACCCTCTTCCGAGGGCTGCGCCGGGCTCGCCGCCTCCCTTCCTGGGTAAGGCGAAGGGCTTGGCCCGCGGCAGCGGCTGCGTGCGGCTGCCCGGGGCGGGAGCGGGTAGGAGGGAGGACTTTGGCCGCGGGTCCGGATCCCGTCCCCGTTCGCCGTCCATCTGGTGCAGCAGCCGCCGGGAACCGGCGGTTCGAGTGTCCGTCCGCGCTGGGCCCGCCTCGGGCGAGCGGCCGCTGGGCTGCGGCGGGGAGAGCGGGGCACCGGAGCCCCCTTCTCTTTGGAGCACTCGAGAAACTCCGGTGCCGGTGCTAATGTAAAGCTTTGCGTACGCAGCGTCACCTGCCAGCGGGAGGTCCTTGCACCTACTTGGCCGTCAGTCTTTTAGGGCACACGTTAGGGTTTTTTAGGTATGGCTTTGCACTTCGGGGGCTCTGCTGTGCAGTGCCTACTGCTGCTTTTCCAATAAATCCTTCTCACCTGGTGTCGTGTTTTCCTTCAACCAAGAGATTTTAGGATGTAACCTTTTAGACTTGTATATGCTGGATATCTGCTTGCTGCCCCTTACATAGCAAAAGGAGCTGTATGACCAGAGTTAAAATTGAAAAGGCTTTTCCATTCCAAGCCCTCACACTGGCCGGTGGAACCCCTGAACAAATTAATCCGAGCATGAGGCTCCGTGGCTGTCTAAAACCAGCAGTGAAATGTCCTTGTGTGTCCTAAAGGCATTCCCAGGCTGTTGACCTCCAAATATTATCTTGAAACTCTGTTATTGAGTTACTGCTGCCATTTTCAGGCAGCAGTATTCAAAATCCATTTATAAGCCTGACTTAGCTGTACTTAATGCTCTGTTAAATTTCATTTGACGGGCATCTTGTGGATTCAGAGCAAATAGACCTTTCTTGAAGACCTGTGTAAACATGTGTCATAATGCTGTTATGTGTTGGTTTGATTAGGTATTTTGATTAGGTAGCTATGAGGGTACACAGATGCTGGAGATAATTGGCTATTAGTGAAGAGTAAGATCATCAGTGGTGGTTGAAAGACTTGCTTATTTGGCAGAAAGTGGCTTTTTTCACTTGTCACCTAAACAGTATTTGTCTTTCTTTAAGCTGAACTTGTGATCTTTTTGCCTGCAGAGGAGAAAAGGTGAGTTGTACGAGTAGCAGTAGTGCACAGTTGTTCTTGCTGAGAATTTTAAGTAAAAGCACTTTTCTTGGATGCAATCAAGTAAAGAAATCTCTCATTGGAAGTTTGATTTAAACTAAGTTTTGATCTTTTTATAGCAAGGTTGCCTCAAATGTAGTTTAACATGAGTTTTTTCATAAACTTGAAACCAGAGCTGTTTTATGCCCTGAAAAAAATGGGCTCTTCCCTGTTGTTCCATCAAGCTGTGGTCATGCTGGCACTTTCTACCAGTTTAAGAGACTATAACTTGAGTGATGAGTCAGACTGCTACCTGAGTTGTGTTAGCTGTGTCCCTGCTGTACTAGGTTTCCTCTCCTGGCCTCAGGATCAAGCAGTAAAATTCAAACAGCCATTGCAGATAGCAAGCTAGTAGAGGGGAGTGAAGCTACCAGTCCAGCTAATCCAAATTGATTGGTAAAGCTGTCTGCAGAACAGCTTGGTTCTTGTTTTGGCTCCCTTAAAACCGCTTCTATTTTCTCTGCTCTTGGGTGAAGCCTTATCTCGCTGGTAGCCTGTGCAGTGTCCTGTGGCTCTGGCACGAGCTGTGCTTCCAGTTTCAAACTCCTGCTGCACAGTTATGCCTACGTGCTCTCTGAAGTACCTGTCAGTCATGAGTGTAGCTGCCACACTTGATATGGTGCTTTCCACCCCTCCTTTTGGTGAGAAAGGGCATCTTTGGGGACTTTTTTTTTTTTTTTGTTTGTTGTCTAACCTGAGTTTTCAGCATTTGGTTAATACTTCTGGAAGGAGCAGCTACACCTCTTATTTTTTCTTCTTGAAGTGTTTGTTGTGGAGCTTGGTGATGTTGGCTGAGGAGGGCATTAATTTACATAGTAAATTAATTGTCATCTTGAGTGAAGCTTAACTGGAGCCATTCTGAAGCTCCACTTTTAATGCATGATGCTCTTTTTGTTGTTTTTCAATAATATTTCCATTAGTGTTTTCTTAATCCTGGGATTACACTCCCTATCTTCTCCCTGAAACAACTTCTGCTTCATGGGCAGTGTTCCAGATCCTTCAGCTGTTCCTGCTTGAGGACTAATATTATGGACACATTAGCACACTTGCTCACCTAGAAAATCTGGAATCTCTGGAGTGTTGAAACCACTGGCATGTTGGGGCTGTTACTTAACGTGCTGTTGGGACTCTGCATCAACTGACATCTTCCCCTCATCTCGCAGCAGAGGACTTGGGTGTCTCGAGCACAGCAAATGCATTGCTGCACAGGATGTGCTTTTTGGCTTCCTTCATTACAGTGTTTAGAGGCTGACATCAAAGTTTCCTGCATTAGAGCAATGTGGAGTATTTGTGGTGAAATAATCGATTACTGAAGCAAGGGTTTGGCTGCTGAGGCCTAGAAGGCTTAAGTGGCATTGAGTGAAGTGCTATCTTTAGCTGCCATTAGAGCATGGTGGGTTCTCTTGTGCCCTCTTCAAACACAGGAATATTTTTGCCTGCAAGATCAACCCAATTAAAATGTGGGATGCAGCGTTGCATCATCTTCATAATATACAACACTGCTTTGTAATATAACTGATGAAGTGAAACATCAACAGATATCCAAATTAAAAACTCCTATCTCACTTAACTGTAAATGCAGTTGACTTTTCCGTTAGTGTAAGCAAGCAGTGGTTTGTGGCTTGATTGTTTTATTTTGCTATGCTGGAAATCAACACTTTTTTTTCCTCAACTTTGTATTGTGGTAATGAAATCTGAGTGAGTTGCTTTCTCTCACACAATTTCAGTTGGAGGAGACTTTTCAATATGAGATCCAAGTCACCTTCAGTAATGTTTGAAACTTGAATTTGGTGGTTGCAATTTTTCAATACCTCTTCTTCAGTATATTGAATTATACTCTGTGTCAAGTATTTCCATTTATCACTCCCTCTGTTCTTTAGCAACACTGAGTAGTCCTTGATAATGGTGGTCAGGATTTTTTTTTAAGTTCCTCATTTATTTTGCTTATTATTCAGGATTTAGGCTGAAACTGTTTTGAGCCTTGGCATCTTTCTCAACTAGATGTATTTAGAAAACTTTCAACTACTTATACAAATGAAGCAAGGACTGAGTCATCCTGTTAAAATCTTTGACGAGCACTAATTCTCCCACTTCTGATTTAACATTCTGCAGTGCATTAGGCATTTCCATTTGTGCCGTTGTATTTTAGGCAGCTTTTAATCATGATCCCACCAGAGAAGGATTTTGAGTTCCCTCAGATTCATAGACTGGCAACTTGATCTCCTCCCACCCTTTCCAGCCAAGCCACCTAAAGCTCTGAAGTGGTCAGTGCTGGGACTGGCCCAGCACCCTGCAAGCTGCTGAATCCAAGAGCCAGGTTGATTTGTTGAACTGAAAAGGGGGATCATGTGTTCTCCATGACACTTTTGTACCTGAATCTGATCTTGGAGAGGACTGTGGGAAGGAGGATTTTCGATTTCAATGTTTTATTTTTGTGTGTGCATTGAGGGTGAAACACAGTTTAAGCCAAGTTAGAAATGTGCAGGCACTGTGTAAGAGGAATAAAGGTGATGGAAACATGTTAAAAGGGCAGTGGTAGTGGCAGGAGATAAAATACAGGCCAGGAGATGGAGAAATGCTCATGCCTGGCCTAGCAAATCAGGGTGTGGGATGCATGGTGAGACCAGGCATAATTTGCACTGGCAGACTTAATTCTGTCAGTTTTCTTAACTCTTGGATGATAAGGGTAAAAGACTTCATGGTATTCAGGGAGAAATTGCTATTCTTGAGTGCAGTAAACAGAAAACGTGTTTATGACAAATACTCTAGCCCTGTAAGCTATTTGAAAAGAGGCTGTAACTAATTGTGAAATGAATCTCAGGGCTGAGACTGGAACAGCCATGACCATGGTGCAGCTCTTGTAAAGGAAAAGAGCAGCTTTTGAAGATACTGGTGATGGATGGAAATGCTCAGTTGTGCCCTGCATGGTCCGTGTAGGTGCCTTGTCTAGATTGTGTTTTTTACGCTAAGTATTCCAAAACTGGAATTAATCTTTCTCATTACTTTTGGACACTATTTTACAGCCTCTCTGTTAAAAGATTTTTTTAAAACTTCCTTAAGGTCATCAAATGAGCAGGAAATTTAATTACCCAATGAATGGTTAACTTTTGCTTTAAAGGCTGTGTTAATGTCTTGTGGGTTTGGGGTTTTTTTTCAGTTCAGTGAAGCCTTTTGTCTCATTGGGCTTTCCTCTAATTGCCTACAGGGGTTGCAGAATTGCCCCCTTTGGGGAGAGTCAAAAACACCCTCAAACAGGGTTTAGCTTTGAAGTTAGAAAAACTTTGAAGTTGACCCTGTTTTTAGTGGGTGGAAAGTGGGGTGTCAGACATGCTAAAAGAGGTCTAGAAGGCCTCTCTCAAAGGCTTCTGAGCTAAATTAGGATTCTAATTCAGCTTTCTGAAGGATTAAAAAAAAATACAGATGTGAAGAAATGCAAGGTCTATTTAGGGAGAAGGAGGCTAAAAATATCTATCCTGCAGAATAAGCTTCCAGAACAAGATGTTTAAAACTCTGACCCCTGGTTTTCTCAAGCCTTTAACTAAGAAAAATCAGTGAGAGTTAACATGTTTAAAGTTGGGGTGTTTGGGATTTTTTTGTTGTAGCTATACACAAAAAATGCTAGAAGTCATCTCTGCATAACTCTGTAGTGTTGAACTGGCTTCTTGAAAGTATCTCAGCAGGTGTATTTTTTGAAATGTTTCTGAAAATAATTTCATGTTGTGTCTAGAGTTATACTGCCTTAAGATGTGCTGGGGGGAAAACTGACTGTGAAATCTGTGGTGTTTCCAGTGGACTCTTGAAACCCTCTCCTGTGAAATGGGTGTTTTGACACTTCCGACATTTCTGTTTGCTAGACTTGCATCAGTGATGTGGTACCTCAGTTTCTGAGCTCTGAGGCTTTGGTTAAAAATCTGATTCTGAAGTTTAGGTTTGGCTTACCAGACTCCAGAGTGACATAGATCAACTTTACAGGAAGTAGAGGGGACCACTGTGTACACAAACTTATGTCTTCTTCCAGTAACAATACTAGTAACTAATACTAGTAACTTCTAGTAATCAACAGGAAGATTATTAAATAAACTACAGATTTTGCAATAACTGATAGCTTGACTTGAGTGGGTTTTTTTTGGCATTGTCAACACCAGTGGCTATTGGGAAGCAATCCGGTGAAAATTTTGGGGTTTGCATCTGAAATAAGGTCTAAAATGGATTGTTCTGTCTTCAGGTGGTGAAGAATAAACAAAGCCAAAGTAGATGATCTTCTAGGTCCCTTCTAACCCCTAATATCTGTGAATCTGTGAAGTGTTGCTATCTTAACAAGCTGCTTTTTTTTCTCTCCCTTCTCTTCCAGGCATATAACACCAGAGAAGTTCTATGTGGAAGCTTGTGATGATGGAGCCGATGACGTCCTTGCTATTGACAGAGTCTCCACAGAAGTCACTCTTACAGGTTCTGTCCTGAAAATCTTTGCTTTAAAAGCCTTTTTGCTGTGAGATTGGTGCTGGGGTAACCAGGGGCATTGGGCTGCTTTCAGTAAGGCTGCCCATCTCAGCAGTGAAAACTGACTCATCCAAGTGAGCTGGGATTGGTGCTGCAAGTCCAAGATCACAGGAAGGGTTGAACACTGGGCCTCTGCAGCTTGCAGACTGTCCCACTGCTATCTTTTATTTAATACTGAAACACACATTTTATAGAAATAGCAACAGTAAAAACTCGCTGTAAATTTAGTTTTGTTGCAAATCTGGATTTAAATGCCAGTGCAAGTAGTCTTAAGCATGTTGATGCTGAGGCCTTCAAAATTTTTAGTGGGTGTTATTTAAGAATATGAAACTAATGCATACAAACAACCAAAGAACAGGCAGTAAATGAGAACATGAAAGGAAGGCAAAGGGTTATTTCCCTTATGGTACTGCAGGAGTTTGTACCTTGGTATCACTAACCTGTAAGCAGACAGAAATGCTATAGTTATGTTAAAGTAAAAGCAGTATCTCCTTTTTTTATTAGGCCTCTTGTATGCTTCATGTAAGATCAATGTGTCTACCCCACTGCTAGGTTTGGTGCTGTAGTACAATATTTTCTCCTTCAGTGTTGTCCTGTCAAAACTGTACAGACAGTTGTCCCAATATTTTATTAGTCTGCATCTCTTTGCATTACTGGTGCTTTATCCAATTAACCTGGGAGGTGTTCAAAGCAAAGGAAAATTCAAGCACTATCTTTCTGTATTCCCCAAGTCTGGGAAAATGCTTTACTCTGGTGTGAATGTTCTATTGGTTTGGCTTTTTGAACTTCTCTGATATTCTTTCTGTTAATCTAGAAATGTGGATGGATGCTAAGACTTGTAATTGATATTTGGGTACCTTTTTGATCTCTTGGTATGTTGCTTGGAATATCACATCCCTTCCCACATCTGTGGTGTTGCTGGTAAATTTGCAGAGATGGGCCAAAAAGTAACCTGTGTCTTTAGAAATGTAAATGGGCTGAGGCTCAGAAGAAGCAGCTGGAGGTGGAGGCACTAGCATTTAGGCTTTGTCCTTGACACCATCAAAATAAAAAGCTTCTGGAAGCTGGCAGGACAATACATTATTGAGGAGTCTGCTTGCCATAGTATCACGTGAATGAGTTTGTATTTATTCAGTGGAATGGCTTTTGCATAAAGAGGAAAAAGTTTCCACATCCTTGTCCCCACTTCCACCAGGCTTTCAAATTTTCTCTCATTGATTCTTATGTTTAAGACTCCAGCAGAACTTGAGATTTGACCAAGAAGCTTTGACAAATCTAGTTTAACATTTTTCTGATAAAGTCATGAAAGAAGCAGTCAAATTCTGATTATTTTTTCTTCTGCTTTTCAGTTAAGAAAGATGTTCCCCCTTCAGCAGTTACAAGGCCTATATATGGTATTTTGGGAACAATCCGATTGGTGGCAGGTAAGGAAAATAGAACAGTGCTCTTTAAAATACTTAGGCAAAATACATTCCTAAAGAAGCTTTAAAGACAAAAATAGTATTTGCAAGTATCTGAGGGTATACTTTCATCAGTAGGATGGGCTTTTGTTGTGGCTGCTAGAGGATGGAGAAATCCAAATATAGTTCATCATGAATGTTCATGTACCTCTTAAACCTGTAACAGCTCTAGATATAGGGTGAACTGACAGCTTGTTTTGTTCTGTGGACAGCATTTCAACTGTGTGCAAAAAAACTTCATGTACTTACTCATCTGATCTATGCAGAATTTGATGCAACAGTCAAATACCAGGTTGTGAAGTTTTACTTCAACCTTGGTACACAAATAACTGAGCATGACAGGGTGATAGGCTTGCAGATGCAGCTGTTCAGGTAATGACTCTGTTCCAGCTTTCCTGCAAATACAAAGAAAATTCAACATTAAAGAAAAAGGACTGAGTGGAACAATTCTTCAGGGATTTGTAGGGGAATGTAAGAATAAGTTGTTGACTTTCTCTAAGTATCTCAGTGGTGTTCAGTCACTGCCACAAATACACCTGATGTGTGAAGTCCAAGCTTCCAGGAGAGTGAGTGGTGCTGTTGAGAAGATCTTTGCATAGACTTTGAGTTTTGAGTCTAAGGTAGTCTGAGAAATGATGTAATAAGGAGCATGTACACTGAATAAAAGCCTCCATGTGTAAAAAAGATTGTCAACAGAGATAGTGTATCATAGTGGTGAATGCAGTAACTTCTGACAGGATCTTAAAGTACTGAACTTTCCATCCTCATATTCTGAAGCATTGTGGAGCAGGAGCAGTGTAATGGGCACCACTGTCTTAGGTACTTGGCAAGGCCTGACTTTTAAAACTCAACTGCCCCAAAGGAGACTTTACCAAGCCTGTAAATTGAAAATGACATTTATTCATCTGACTGAACAGTGTATAAAGTACTGAAGTACAGAAGCTTACTTAACACATGCATCTATTTTTTTTAACTTTGTTCTTTCTGATTTACAGGCACCTATCTTATTGTAATCACGAAAAAGAAAAAAGTAGGTGAGATTTTCAGTCATGTAATCTGGAAAGCCACAGACTTTGACATCCTCTCCTACAAAAAGACCATGCTGCACTTAACTGATATTCAGGTAGGTGCATTGATGGGGGGAGTGTGGGGAAATGTTGTGTGTCCATTACCATAGGATGTAATTTGATGAAATGGAATTTAATTAGCTCCTTGAATTATATTTTTACTTGTTCAGGCTACTATAATTGATGTAACATTTGGGTACAGACGTATAAAAGTTATGACATTCAGGATAAACTTGCACTTAAAATATCCTCAGAGTTTGACCTGCATCTTGTGAATTTTTCCCCCTTTAAAGACTGTACATGCTTCTTCACATTCTGCCCGTGCAGTCTTCCTCACAGCTTTTCTAGTCTGATAGCCCCTACAATAAGCTGCCTTGCTGTCATCTAATTATCTCTCTTGCTTAATTTATTGACTTGTTCAATTACCTAATTACTCATCAGGGAAGAAATTTTTTTGCTTTTATTTTTGTGTGTGTGAGTTTGTTTGTTTTGATTTTTTTTTTTTTTTGGTTGTGTTTGGGTTTTTTTGTTCCATTTTGTTTTTTGTTGTTGGCTTTTTTTGAGAGGGAGGGAAGGGATGAGGATTGTTTAAACCAGTTGTGTTGTGGATTGGTAAGAGAGAGAAGGTTTTCTAAGGAAATATGGTGCTTTTTCAGGAAAGGAAGGAGGTTAATCAAAACTTGAGCCAGAACACAGAGTAGTTATTGGGGTGATCTTGACAGTGAGTTGTATCTTTTCTTTTTGCCTTGCCATTGTCACAATTTTTCGACTGAATGATTTTCAGGGCATCTAATGCCTTCCTTTTTGCTTGGAAGTTACTAATAGTAGTTTAATATCAGTAGTTATGTACCTGACAGGAATCCTGTTCTCTGCTTTCCACTGTTCTTGCAGAATTTGGTTGCAAGGTGCTAGTTTATCAGCGAACTGGTATCAAAACTGCAATCTCATGGGTTCCTTCTTGTCTGGTAATCTCTGGATGATGTCATGTATTGCTAGAGCACTAGCAAAGTTCATCTCATCACTTCAAAAAGTAGTGGTAGCTTGTAAGAGTAAGATATTTCAGGGATAATAAATGAGAATTCTTATGTCTTTTTTTTTTCCTCATCCCAACAGTTGCAGGACAATAAGGTGTTTCTGTCAATGCTCAATCATGTCCTGAGTGTGGATGGATTTTACTTCTCGACCACGTACGACCTGACGCACACTCTGCAGCGCTTGGCCAACACCAGCCCCGAGTTCCAGGAGATGAGCCTTCTAGAGAGGGTGAGCATTTCATCTCCCTTAACAGCTGTCTTGAACCAGCTCTGTGTGCCTTCAGTTGAGATTATGCAGCTGAACTCTAAATAATGGCAAAATAAACTACTGCAAACAAAAGCAAGCTTTACATAGTTCAGGGTGATGTTGAAATCCACGGTCCTGTTACATTTCAGCTTAAACCCTTCTGGGTTTTTTCAGAATAAAGTAGTATGCCAAATGGTAGCAGATATTGTTACAGTATTTATGGTACTCTGTTAAGCTCAAAAGGGCTTAACTATTTTAATCATTTATTTAGACTAGTGAAACAGATTTGCACGTTGCTTAGATGCAGACCCTGATAATTAAACTAGAAAATAACCTGTTGCTAAACTGTGTAACTGTCATCTTGCTGAGTTGCACTGGGGCAGTTCTATGGAATAAGATGCTGACAGTGAGAAGAAAGTGACCAAATAAGTGTGCAAAGTACACTGAGGCAAGTTGCTGTTTGTGTTGTAGGGTGCTTGGAATCAGGGCAGAAATTGCTGGTCTGTAGTGTGTCAGTACAAGAGGTGGCTCAGCTCTGGGGCTTTATCACAACTGCTGGGAGTTGTGGCTGACCATGGCAGACCACCCTTCCTGAAATCTCATAGCTGGAATGGCATGAATGGGTTAAATGGAATTTAAAATGTCATATTGTGTGAGTTTGTCTCTGATAATGAACACTTCTAATTGCAACAAGAAGGAACTAAGCAGAAAAAAATGAGGTGTGAAGCAAGTAATTTCTCTGACCTAGGATGAGTAGGGGAACCCAAAGTGGAGTAAGTGGCACTTGACTTTATATTCTCTTCCAGGCTAACATGAAACAGAACTGTGAGGCTTAAATCTGTTGGCCTTGGGATGTTTTATTCTAACTGTGCCTACTTACTGTGTTTGAAGCATCAATTTAATATACTGGTTTTGTCTCAAAGACAGCAGAATCACACAGCCAAATGTGATCTGAGCTTGAAATTATCTTGTGCTTCCAGAGTTCCAGAATCCATAGTGGGGTAACTTGCTGTACCCCAGTGTGAATGAAGCACTGAAATACCAAAACCTTGGGAGTCAACAGCATTTTCCCCCTTTTGCCAAGGAGATGAGAGACAGTGTCTTGACTCTCAAGCTGCTGAAAATATTTAAGCTGGGGAAACAGTGCACTTTTTCAAAATTAAAAAACAAACAAACAAAAAAATAATTGAAAAATCAGTTTATAGTTGGGGACTGTTCTGCATCATCATTCTGCAGTACTCTTCCAGGGAGAGCCCATGTATTGTCTACCTGCCTCATCTTAAATCTGGGATTTGTGCTGCTTCCCCAGAGCCTGCTCTCCCTTCTGCAGTAAATGTCGCTTTTGTGACTCATCTGGTAGCTTTCTGGAATGTGCTCAGCAACCTGCTCAACACACTTTTGAGGTGAATAGGAAATACAGTTAAAGTGGATGGTTTGTGCAGTGGAATATAAATACTTGTAGTTTAAAAGATGAAGGTATTTTTTAACTTTGAGTTCTCAGAATTGCTGACTCTTGTGTACAGGACTCCTTGGATTATTACATTTTGCCCATTTTAGGAGTGTTACCTTGCTACTATTCTAAAAATTTTTTATATTTTCTTCAAGTTCTGTTTACTTAGGACAAAGACTGGACTGTTTTTACAATACTGCTGCTCTGCTTTTAATGATTTAGCCTGCCTGAAGTGTCAGGCCACACCCTTTAAGAGTGGAGAGAACTGTTCTTTGCCTAACTATTTTTATTTTACTTAGATTTCTAGTTGAGGATATGAAGGGTGCTGATGAAAGAAGGGCATTCCATCTCTAGGTGAACAGATTCACATGAACTTGTGTAACGTGGAAACTAAGATACAGTCTTTATGTTGAATTAAATGGAACTGTCAATCTCTGAAAGTGTTGTATCTTTCTTGCTGCAGGCAGATCCACGGTTTGTATGGAATGGACACCTTCTTAGGGAATTTGCTGCCCAACCAGAGGTAAATGCTTTAATGGTAAATTTTTCTTTAATAGAAGATATTTTCACTAAGTATGCAACAGTTTCCTGCAATTCTATCTTGAGACAGCCAGAATCTAGTCTAACATGGTTATTCGTATTGTTTAGCACAGTGACAGTCTTCAAACTTCCAGCTTCATGTCCAGGTCCTCAGAACACAGCAAACTGGCTTTGGGAAGTGTCTGTGTTCAAAGATACTCGCTGAGCTGATGCCCTTATAAACCAAAGGGGAAGCTGCACTGTGCAGCAAGTGCTTCTCTAGCTTCTTGAAGTTTAGCTATTTAGTTAGTTATGTGTAGACAAGGTTCAGCTCATCACTTTACTATATTTTCAAAGACTGGCCAACATCTTAATGAGTGCAGTTTAAATTCCATTTGCTAGTGAATGGGTCATAAAGTAATTAAAAGTCTGACAGTTTGGATTCTTTCAGCTTGTTTCAGACAAAAGCTAGCTCAGGGTAACCTTTGAATTCTTTTAGTCCAGCAGACACCAGTGTGTGGCCATGAGCTACAGCTGTGATATTTCAGTGGCCAGGCTGATGGAAGCTCCTTCCTACCAGAGACTTCCAATGGGTGTTGAACATGAATTGTCTGCACAGCAGCACCCTTTTCTCTCAGTGCTTCTCATTTACCAGCGACTGACACTGTTGCTGTTTCTGTCTCAGTAACCTGTGGAGATGCACTCATAAATTAGACAGCACTATTCCAAAAGGCTGGATTGTGCAGTGCTGCTGGAATGTGAACACAGGAATTAGCAGTGGGCTGTTGTGCATGCTCTGGAGGCATATGACTGGGTATATGGTTTGGTTAGTGCTAAGCAAACAAAGCCTGGGAAATGTGAGAGGAGCTGTGATGGGAACAGCAGAGCAAGCCAAGTGTGGCTGGTTAGTGAAAACAGATGTAGGAGGCATAACACTGAAGTTGAAAAGGGAGAACTGATGAGTGAGAGGAAACATGACCTGATCTTGACTACAGGTGGCTTGCTGTAGTAACAGGTTTGGGTCAGGAGATGTGGTATTTCTGACTTCTAATACAGGAAAAAAATAAAATTTTATTGAAAGACTAAGTTGTTCAGGAGTATCAGGGTGGGGAAACCCCTGTTAATCCCACAGAAGTATTCCTTGCTGAACCCCTGTGTTGTTAACTGCTGTCTCTGCTTACATCCCACTGTGGAAATACAACAAATTCCATATCAAAAGGGTTTTGGTATCTGCTGATTTCTATCTGGGGTGTTTGTAGGAGAGTGAATGCTACATATGGGAGGGCAAAGCAGCTTGGGTTTTGACAAGGTCACTTAATTAGGATTAGACTTTCACTTTTTCCCTGCTGCTAATAAGGGTTACATATGCTGCTGTTTTCCTTGAGCTGCTTTTCTCAAAGAATTACTGCACCCTAAAAAAAGGGTATAAAGTACAAATAACCATAAAACTCCTAGACAAAGCATAGTCACTCAGTTACCTTATGGTTGCTGGTGTTTAATATTTTTAATGTGTATTTGGTGTGTTTCAGATCCATAGGTTTGCTACACCAGTGATGCACGGATGTATCCTTTTGATGTAAAGCTCAGTGCTGAATATGGTAGTTCAACATTTGCTGCTGAACTCTCTGTTGGCAGCTGTAACATAGACCACAGTGTCAGAATTAAGTTGCTTAGATAGGAACATTATATATTGGTTGACAGTCCACTCATATGTGAACTCACTTGAATATTTTGCTTTTAAGGTTTAATGTTGTTAAATTTTACAGCCCTGATTTGCATAACTGTCCTTCAGTGGGATTAAAGGGTAAGATGAGTAGGGCAAATGCTCTTACATCAGCCTTAGTCCTTTTTATCTTGCTATAAGGATACCTTCACTTAGCATTCACTAAAATAAGGGAAAACAGATTTGACTGGAGGCAGTGCTTATGGATGTTCCTGTTTAATCAAAGGATGAGCAGTTCTGCTGAAGGCTCCTGGAATGCTTCTAGCCAGCTGCTTTTCCTGAGCAGCACTCTGGGTAACTGCCTTTCAACCAACTGGTCATGAGTTGTGTTTTTGAGAGGGGGTGGGTGCTGTGAGTAAGCTCAGCAGCTTCTGGAGGTAGGTTGTGTTCTGCAGTGTGCAGCCAGCAGTGAGAGCCAGGTGCTGGGCTGGCCAGACTGGGCAGAGCAGCTCCTGCTGCATTCTCCATAGCTGTTCCACAGCCCCTCGGGTGTGTGCAGGGAGAGGCTGCCAGGCTGGGCCAGTTGTTCTGGGAGGACTGTTAGCAGCTGGCACCTCTCCAGACCTTTCCTGTGACTTCATTTAGTGGAAAATGCAGTGGGAGTAGGTGGAGTGACAAGGAAAGATAGTGAAAGGGAGCTGTCAAAGCAACCCAATCCTTATCCTCCAGGTCCGGGGTAGAAAAGTCTGGGTGGATTGCAATTAGTAATTGGCAGGCTGCAATTAACACCTTCTGTCCTATTTTCACTATATAAATAATTAGCATAAGTAATGTATGCAGTTGCTGTAATTCTAGTAGTAACCAAACACCTTAAAGAAACCAGGAATTCTAAGATACTGGATTTTTAGTGATGAAAATGTGAGGAAAAGCCCTAAGCAGAACTATTACAGTACCAGTAGAGGATATTTTAATAAAGATTATTTTATTACCTCTCATGCATAAACCTCAGTGTATTTTGTTCATCTACCTGGACTGGGGTTCTAGTCTTGCAGTGATGAGTTTGTACTTCTGAAATTGAGGCTTTGATTACCTAAAGCCAAAACTGTTTAATATTGCTGCTCAAAAAAACCTTTCTAAAGAATAATAAATTGTCCTATCCCCTTTTGTGCAAGTAGCCAGTAGGAGTTGCCATTTAAGATGGGATAGAGATTGCTGACAGAAAATGGGCTGATGATTGCTAAGCAGCTAAGTTTAGAGGTAGCCTTACTCACAGGAAGTTGTTGGGTTTTTACAAGTGTTGAATTTGTGCAGGGCCTGACAGTAATTTTCCAGGGAAGCAGAGGAAGAAGGGGTTTGGGTTTTGTTTCTGTTGTTTGTTTTTTGCAGTCTAATTTATGAATTGAGAACATGCTGCATTGTGTAGTGTCAACTGTTACTGGTGAGAGAAATGCTTACACACTGCTTTGAACATGGTCACTTGGTTCCTTGACATTTCCCACCTCTTGCTATATCAAAATACAAAATTTGAGTGTTTTCCTTAGTGTTATTCATTAGTTATCACTATGCACTCTTGTTCTATTAATGGCAAGTGCTTTGACTGGCTGCTTGTTTCCAGAAGAAGCTGTTTCAGGGCTGGTGTACGCTACTATGTAAGAGGTAAAATAGCTAATTGATTGACTTTAAAACAATGTGATTTCCATCTACACATGTGACTTACTCTAAGAGTAATGGCTGTATAACTTATACACAAAATGCTTATAATAGTTTGTCTCAAGAGGTCCTTGCTTCAAAGAAAATATTGGGAACCTGTGTGATGATCTGTTATTTATTAAACTGTGTCTTCTTTATTCAGCATAGAGGTAACTTCAAAAGTTAAGACTTTATTGGTTTTATTGGAGTTAATTTTATTGGCCTAACAGTGAATTGAACTAAGAGCATTGGTGCTGGCTGGTTTCAATTTAAAAAGTGAAAAAGGAAATTTATTTAAATTCCTTTTTCTTAGTTTTTTCATAGATTTTGAAGAAATAGGTCAATTTCTGCAGTACCATTGCTATTGAATTGACTATTTCAGTGTCAAAGCACTTGGATTTTATTTTGTATTAAGCTACTCAATTTCCAGGACTAGAAATGCCAGACTGTGTTAAGCACAACTGTGCTTCAAGTTAAATTGGGTACAGATCATGTCAAACTTTTGCCAAAGGTGTTTAATTTACCATCTCCAGGCAGCTCGGTGATATTTTCTGCTTTCTCGATTTTCTGTGGTGGTTCTGTGTTTTCATTTAAAAGGGAAAGGTAGGAAGACTTTTCCTGAAGCACTGCTACTGTTCTGCAACCAGTCTGAGCTGGTTAACAAGGACTCTTTCCTACACAGGTATTGATTCAGAAGGACATGCTGCCAACTTTGTAGAAACAGAACAAATTGTGCATTACAAAGGGAGCAAGGCATCATTCGTTCAGGTAAGGGCAGTGGAAGGCACAGCTCACAGCTATAGATAGCTGTCTGTATTTCTAAATATAGATTGTGTATAAGTTGTGCATGCAGACAGATTGAACCTGCTTTGCTTTTAAATGGCAAGGGAGTTGAAGTTCTGTTGTTCAAAACCATTTCCATTCTTTTACAGACGCGTGGATCGATTCCTTTTTTCTGGTCTCAAAGACCAAACCTCAAGTATAAACCAAAGCCACAGATCAGCAAGTCAGTAAATCATGTATGTGAGTGTTTGTTGTGTCTTGGGGTCTTTATTTCTGGGCTTGTGTTTGTGTACCAAACTGTAGTCAGAAGAATAAAAATCAGCAATTCTGCTTTAGTTTTAGAAGGTGGTGGCAAGAAGCCTTGTGCTCCTTAAGATGAATTCAGAGCCTGAAAAAAAAAAATCCAGACATCAATGGGAGGGTAGTTTCCTTTTAGTTCTTGTTTGCATTAGTTTTAGTAGCTGCACAATACTCATAATCTGTGGCATGTTTAATGAGAAGAGCTAAATGGGATGGGGGGATAAAAGTATGAAAGTAGAAGTGTGCAACAGAGAACATTCAACACTTAGCTGTAAAAGTACCTATGTGGTATTATCAAAGAGATTATTCAGAGGTTTCTTGTAAATCAGATCTTCATGGTAGCATACATGTCAACATATCTCTCTCTTCTAGATGGATGGCTTCCAAAGACACTTTGACTCACAGATCATCAGCTATGGAAAGCAAATGATTGTCAACTTGGTATGTTTTCACTTGTTCTTCCTGACAAAGCTGTTTTTCCTTTAAGCAAGCTCTTAGGCAATACTGTCTCTTTATAATAATTTTTTTTTCCTCTTTCTACCAGGTTAACCAAAAAGGTTCAGAGAAGCCTCTTGAGCAAACATTTGCAAAAATGGTGAACAGTATGGCAAACAGAATGGTCAGGTATGGGTGAAGGAAAACAGGCCGTGCTAGAAGCTGAGCTTACCTGAGACACCCACAGTGCTCACTTCTGAGGGCCTCTGTCAGCTGCCTGATTAGAGTTTTCTTTGCATATGACTAATGCCCTTACCTCAGAGCTTGCTCTGTAAACAGGAACAGAGGAGACAGAATAAAGAAGGGGGCTCAGGATTTTTCTTTTTTGTGAAAGACCACTCCTAAGGTGAGCTCTTTACTCACTCACACCTAGACTGGTATTGATACCTCAGCTGTAAGAAGCTAATGGGATTCTGTGCATCTTTGCTGTGAAATAATCTGGTGGAAACCAAGATGTAAAACTCTTGTCAGGGTGTGTGTTAATTATGCTTGTTACACTGTGTATGCTGAGTGGTGTCTGTCAGCCCTATTTTATTAATGCTGCCCAAATCCTTTTTCTTTTAGTTAGTTTCCATGGCATTTACCTGTCAGACTAAGATTTGAGTCTTAATTGTGTATATACAATTCAAAGAGTCTTGAAAGTCTGGCAAATAACTTTTGGGTTATGAATACTTGAGAGAAAGAATGTAATGCCATATAATTCATAGGATGGGGAAAAATACATCCTATCAAAATGTTGAACTAAACACCACTCATCTAGAGCACTTCTTTTCAGAAATGAATTGATGGTTATAATCTTGTTAGCTGTTTAATTTTCTAATGACAGTGTAGGTTATCTGTTGAAACAGACCCTGTATTGGATTTCTAAAGAGCTCTTGATGGAATTACACTGCATGACAGCAAAGAATGTTTGAAGTCATATGTATATCCTTTCTGTACTTTCTGGAGGAAAAATACTAGCCAGAACATAGAGGGAGTCACTTAGCACTGAATGTTTACTTCCCCAGGCTAGTGGCAGCTCATGCAGAAGTGCATATGCTGTCACCATACACACTGTGGTGCAGCCTCAGAAAGATTATAGGAGCACAGAGCACTGACAATCCACAGGTATTTGCTGGAAGCAGTGTCTGAAGGAAAACAAATCCTCTGTCACAACCTGTTTTACAGGCCAGCCCTCTGTGGGATTTCCTGAGACCTTCACCGCAGTATATGTGTAATCTGAAAAGATGCTTCTCTCTCTGAACAGATATGTAGCTTTTGACTTCCATAAAGAGTGCAGCCGGATGAGGTGGGATCGCCTTCAGATTTTGATGGATCAGCTGGCAGAACAGCAGGATGAGTTTAGGTAAGGCTCTGCGCTGCTGCTGTCAGACTCTGCTAATGATCTTTGTCTGGAGTTAGGTCCCTATAGGAAATGGGGAAAAAAAAAAAAGGTGTTTAAGTCACTGATTTTTTAAATTTCTTTTTTTCACCAAAACCTGCTCTTCTAAGGGGCATGGAACTCCATATTGCTGGTTGGCTTTCTAAATAAGAGATTACTGAATATTCATATCTTGATGCTGCTCCTCATCATGGGAAGGGAAGAATTCAAGCAGGCATCAAAGTTCAAAGACTTGGCTAAGAACTCTTTGTAGGCTTTGATTGCTATTTACCTTTGAGAATGTATTGTTTAAATGGACTGTTAGCTATAAATATTTATGTGGACTGTGTGTTAGTTATTTTCTAGTTGACTCGGATGGTAAAATAGTGACTCAGCAGGAGGGGATCTTCCGCAGTAACTGCATGGATTGCCTCGACCGCACCAACGTCATTCAGAGCCTCTTGGCTCGCAGATCTCTTCAGGCCCAGCTTCAGGTCAGTACTTCCCCTTGTTAAACAATGAGGAAGAGGTAATTTTAACACCACAGTAAGAGCTTGTATATTTGAGTTACTGTACTGCTTCCTTGTAATGCATTGGCCAGGCTCTAGTGCAATAAAAGCTGTTTCTGAAAGTGAATCCTAATTTTTCCAGGGAACTGCTAGTGAAACTTGGTATGGTTTTTATTTTAGAGGCTAGGTGTCCTGCATGTTGGACAGAGAATTGAAGAGCAAGCAGACTTTGAGAAAATCTACAAAAATGGTAGGCTGTTTAAAGTTCAATCAATTGTTTTCTTCCAGAGAGTTCATAACTTTCCTAATCTTTCTTAATGTTTCCCTATTTCAGCATGGGCCGATAATGCTAATGCTTGTGCCAAACAATATGCTGGAACTGGTGCCTTAAAGACAGATTACACAAGGCAAGTCAGACTTTCTTGTAAAGGCCTTCTGAGGTTTTTGGGGCATATTTGGGATTTTCTGCAAGCCTTCATACCCAAGAATGTTATTAATTTCGATTTAGGCCATTAACAAGTTTTGCAGTGGTTCAAGTAGTAATGTGTCTGACATCTATGGAACACCTTTCTTCCCCGTGTTTATATGCAAAGAGAAAGGGCTATGTAGAAATAAAACCAAGAAAGTGTGCCTCCTCAGAAAACATTAGTGTTGTGGGATGGAGAGAAGTGTCAATTAAAAAACTTTTACAAGTATGTGTGTTGTTAATGCAGTGGCAGCACTAAAGTGTTTACCTGCAGGTATCCATTAAACATAGTATCCCTTTGAACAATGAAAGAACCATAAGTCTGAAATTATCTTCCTGACCTTAGCAATGTATTCTAAATGTTTTTCAAAACTTTGTTTTGCAGAACTGGGAAGAGAACTCAGTGGGGCTTAATAATGGATGGCTGGAACTCATTGATACGTTACTACAAAAATAACTTTTCTGATGGATTTAGACAAGTAAGTTAGGCTTTTAACTGTGGGAAATGTATTGATAAACATGGCTGCACGTTTTAACTCCTGCTCTCTTCCTCTTCCAGGATGCAATTGATCTTTTTCTTGGCAATTATTCAGTGGACGAAGTAGAACCTGCTAGCCCTCTGCATGTCAAGAAAGATTGGAAGTTCTTGGCTGTGAGTACAGGACTTTATTCAGATTGCAGAAATAACTACAGCCTTTTAGTTTGCTTCAATGTGACTAAGTTGGATGTGTCTATTCAGTAATGAAGCATCCCTATAATCTGGTTATGTTTCTATGATACCTGCTTATAGGACTAAACCAAACCTGTTCCCTTGTCAGAAAATGGAGTGTCCTTGAGGTACTGAAAAACTGCTGCTTGCTTTTTAAAAATTTATTTCATTAAATGGAGATAGAGAAATTCTACTTGTCACCCTATTTCCTTCTGCAGAAGCAGTTTGTGAAGATCTTTTCTCATACTTCATGCAGAAGCATAGACTATACACCAAAAAAGATCCAACCCTTTTGTTTTTTCCTCTCTTCTTTCTATGTGGTGAAGTGGGATTTGGGCACGTTATGGGTTCAGCTTGTGGCTGGTGTATATTTTGGTTTGGTTTTTTCAGAAACCTCAGCCTCTTCCCTAGATGGGTGTACTGTAACTTTTAACCTAGTTACTGAACACTTCCAAATTTTGAATCTATCCAGAATTTTCTTTGTAACTGACAGCAGGTGATTTGGGAATTGAAGCAACTTAATTGCAAAGCAAGTAAAATAGATTTGCAGTACAGCCCATCTTAAAGGAAAATAGGAAGTATATGTGGTGCTATATTAAGTGATTATTTTTTTTTTCTCTTTCCCCAGTTGCCTATTATTATGGTGGTTGCTTTCTCCATGTGCATTATTTGCTTGCTAATGGCTGGTAAGTCACTATTGAGTTGAATGTCACAAAATTAGCTTGCTTCTGTATGGACTTTCTGTAAACAGTTACCAGAAACTATTCCCTATAAAATTGCTTCTCAGTCGTGCTAAAAGTTTGAGCATGGCTCTGGAGACTGAGGCTTTGCACTAAGTCATGCATGTGGAAAAACAGTGTTAAAACCTTTGTAGAAGTAACTTAAGGGGCAGTTAATTGCCCCCAGATTTTTCTGTACCTGAGGTGACATCTAGCTTGATTATGGGCTGGATGAACCCCTGGAAAAATACCTACCTAATTTGGGATAGAAACACAGTTCAGAGGAGTCAGATACAGGTATAAGCCTGTTCTGATGGATGCCCCTCTAATCTAAATCTGTGTTGGGAGTTAAGGTTTTTGCCTTCTGCTTTTGCCTTGAATTTGGCAAAATGAGTGCCACTAAAGTTCTTCACTCTGCTTTCTGAAGCTGTCTGTTCACTGTGTTCCAAGAACTGTGGTGATCACAGTTTTCCTGGGTGAGGAAGTAGAAAAAGACATGACCCAGTATCTTTTGAAGGCTTTTAGCAGATATTGAGGGATGGACTTGATGTATTTTGCTGATAATTGGAGATGATGAACTAAAATGTTTATCTGCCTCTTTAACAGGTGATACATGGACTGAGACACTGGCCTATGTGCTTTTCTGGGGAAGTGCAAGTTTTGGAACTTTTGCTATCATCCTTTACAATGGCAAGGATTTTGTAGATGCACCCAAGCTGGTCCAGAAAGAGAAGATGGACTGAACTTGTGTGTGTGGAAAGCGGCTTGGTACTGAGGATTCCTCAGGCCACACCTGGAGTCTCTACTGACCTGCTTTCCACACTGGATAGTGATTCTTCCTTGGCAGCAGTGGGGGGGTTGGAGGGGAGAAAACTGTGTCCTTTGGTAGCTTTCAGCTGAGACCTTCCTTAGTCTTGGATGCAATGGTTTTTGGAATATTGCATTGACAGAGGGGGCTCTGCTCTCACTGAGGTAATGCAGAGATGAGACAGCTTTTGGGTGTCTGGAGTGGTTTAGGGCATAAATGGACTGCTTAAGCTCATAGTCCACCTGGGCTGTTCCAGTTGAATTGTTGGTCTGTGGCTTCACATGAGAGTTCTCTAATGCTGTCTGTGTGTCAAAAAAAAATAATGTTGAAGCATTAATAGTAGAGGTTTTAATTGTGGTCTCTGAACAAGCGTGGCTTCCTACCAATAAGTTGTCTAGTTCCTGGACTTACAGCTGGATTACACTTGTGATAAAGTCCATGTTAAGGAGTCCTTCGTGCATATTTGTGTGGATTCTCTTCACTAATTGAATCCTAATGCCCTTCTAAAATGAACTTTTTTTCCTGTCTTGTTTATCTTGGATTGATGCAATATTCTACTAATCATTGTTTGGTTGAAAGGACAATGTAATTGGATGTTCCTGAAGTTGCAAATGTCTTGCACTGTTTCTGTCCTACAGTTTCCAGATGATGATTCATTAGCTAGCAAGTAAAAATACAGAATTACCTTTCTAAAGATGTAAATGAAAACAAAGAATGTAAAAATTCTTTGCAGTGTTGATTAAACCTTTCTTATGCTAAGGTCCAAAGTACTCCATGACTTAAAGAATGGGTCACAAGGTAAAAAGTGAGCTGCATTTTGTTTTGCTAGTCAGCTGCTTCTGTTCTTGGTTGTGTTGAAGTAATTTATGAAAGAAGGATGAACAACCTGAGGAGAAAGTGTTTAGTTTTAAACTCCATGTTTGCACTTGGGAGCAGCAGCTTGCTTTTCATGCATGATACTGTAACACACTTGGGGGGGAAAAAAAAAGGCAGAAAAAAAAAGCTACAGAATAATTTGTGCTGGCTACTAATAAATGTGTGTCTTTACATTTAGTGCTTCCAAGCTGTATAAAAATAAGTAATCCTACTCAAGGACCAATTTTAAACTATTTTGTCACTTATTTTATATGGTTTGTTCCAAACCAGACATGGAACTTGCTTAAGGCGCTGTGCATTGTTTAATATTTCCTGTAAGTACAGCTGTATATTCCGACTGAGGATAAAGTTTAAAGGGGTGGGGGGTGTAGAATACTAGGACTAGCACAGTTGTCACTCTTGAGCTAGAACACAAGCCGCTGATACTCCAGTGAGCCCTTGTGTTTATGACTGAAAATATGTACAGATTTTTGCAACTGTTAACTGTTCATTTTAACCATGAATGTTTCTGGAGGCCTCTCTGGGTTTTGTGTAAACATAACCTGTCTAAGCACTAGTACTTGCAAAGTATTCATTTGCTTCTAGATGCTGTGATGGAAACATCAGTTGATGGGTAACTGGAAAATCCTCTAACTTAAAATTTGCAAAGGTGAACTCCCTTCTGGGCACAAAGCTCAAGAACATCATAGACTCTGTGGGGAACAATGGCTTTGGCTCACTGGCTGTGGTGTGCAGAACTCAGTTTGGTTGTCCTGCAGTCGAGGGCTAAACCTTTGCATCTTTGGCAAAGAACCTGCTGCAGCAAAGACCAAACTTGAAGTCTGTCAGATGCAGAGTAATGGACGTTTCAGAAGTTGGAAAGCACCTGCATTTCAGTGCTTTGCAAAGAGTCTACTTCTAGAATCACAAACGGTGTACTCATGAATGACAATAAAATGTTCAGTTTTTCTACATACACTGTGGTGCCTCTTGTGCTTTGGAGTGAACTGGTCCCAGGTTGTCCTTAGGTACTTGCTTCTCAGCAGAAGGATGTTCTGGTGTTCTCTTTATTGATCCCTCATCTCACTATTCTGCACTTAAACACCAATGACTTTGTACTGTACCCATGTCCGGGTTTGCATTGGTATCACAATCCAGCTTTCCCTGCCACAGCTGGAGCTTTGCCTGAGAAATACCATAGATTTCTCAGATTTTCTCAGAGCCACCAGTGCAGAGGTGACACTTCTTCCCTCCCAAGACTGATTATGAGGCTTTTGTTGAAAATTAGGGTGAATATTGAAGTTGTCTTCTCATTTTCCCTCCCTCTGCAGGCACACACTAGCTAACTCGTTTTTTATGTTGGTGGTTTCTTTGTTGTTGAATATTCAACAAACTCAAATAGTAAATGAGCTTCCCCCCCTGCACAGGTTCTGAGCTGGAAATAACAGGTAAAATCATCCATTGCATTTTAAGTTGATGGGGCTAGTGTACATTTCCTTCTGAAGACATTTGTTACTGTTTAAACTTTGTGAATTTGTTTCTAAATACGAATTATTTAAGAGTTTGATTTTTTGGTTGGGAGGTTGTGTTGGGCTTTTGAACTTCAGAGTAGGTTTAAAATTAAACAGTGAAGGGGGAGAAACATCTTTGTTTTTTGGCAGAGGAACCTTTTTTTTTTTTTCTTTTTTAAGAGTTTTACATTTTGGAGGAAAACAATGAAGACCCCTTGTAAAGCAAAACTCTTCCTTCCCCTTTCCGCCGCTCTCGCTTTCTTCCCCTGCCGGCGGGATTCCCCTGCAGCCGCCGCCGCGCCTGCGCGGGGCCGTTCCCGCCGCCGCGGCCCTGCCTCTTCCGCCCATTGAGCGCTGTGGCCGCTCTCTGGCGGTAGAGGCGGCGCGGCCGGTTCCGAGGAGGCCTCGCCGCTGCCCGCACCCCGGGGCCTGCCCGCCGAGGGGCGGTCACCGCCACCTCCCGAAGGCCGCCCGCCCTCAGCGCCGGGGCTCCCGCCGCCATGAAGCTCGTCAGGTGAGCGGATGGAGGCGGATGGGCGGCGGAGGCGGGAGGGCCGCGGGCCTGGAGGCCGCCTCGCGCGGGCCCTTGGGGCGGGAGCGGCCGCGGCCGCCCGCGGAGTCCGGCCTGTCCAGGAGGGGGGTGGCGGGATGGGCCCGGGTTCCCGTACCCGCGGCCCGGTATAGCTGATATTGGGACTCCCGCAGCGGGGCCTGCACAGGCTGCTCAGCGAAACCGCCCGTTAGTCAGTGGAAAAAAGCCCGGATTTGGTTAGAGCCGCTTTCCTGGCGTAGTAAGCTTTAAAACGCTGTATGTNCGAACTGAAGAATGGGACACAGGTGCATGGAACCATCACAGGTACGGTGGGGAGACTGCGGCCAAGGATTGCCCGTGGTCTTTCTGCGAACAACGGGGCTGAGCATTTCTGTCCGGTACTCCCTCTCGTGGGGACTTCCCTGTCAGATGCAGGAGACGTTCTTTATAATCCCATCTTGAGGTGTATTTGCTGCAGAAGAGCCTGGACATTGTCAGGAGTTGCTGGGAGCAGAGTAAAATTGGTAGTAGAGCTACAGCTAAGCTTTTGTAAGGTGTTTCATTCAGTACAGCTGCTTGATAGTTGTGAAATGGCAGTAAGCCCTTGTACCATTGCAAAGCCTTACAGCTGAATCGCCAGAAGAGGGACTTCTGTTCTTAATGGGAGCACAGCTAAACTGCAAGTGTGAAGTGCTGTTGGGGTCTTAAATCAGTTAAATCATAGATGGTTTGAGTTGCAAAGCTCATGTTCAGCCTCTCTGCAGTGAGCAGGGACATCTTCAGCTAGAGCAGGTTAAATTTTGCATGAGGGCAGTTTTAACCTAAATCAGTTATTTATGTGGAGTTTTTTTGTCATGGTTAAGGTGAACTTAGGTGGAAATTTAGCTTTGCATATATTTGCACTAATTTTGTGATATGGGTTTGAAAACTTTTGGCTTGTTGGGGGATACAGGGCAAAAAAGGAATTCTGGTGCTGGGAACCTGGTTCCCTGCTTCTGCCTGAGGTCTGTCACAGAAGGTTATGGGTGGTGTTATCTAGTAAGTGCCTCTGGGTCACTGAACTGGAAGTTGCAGGAAATGCCTTTGTGGTTCATTGTGTGGTTCTTACATGTATTGAAAAATGTGTGGACTGTTTTGGTTAATAGTATAATAAGGGATATTGTTCTGAGAATATTCAGGTTGGCATTGGAGACAGTCATGTGTTGGTGGGGCATGTTGCATCTAGTGGAGCAAGCCCTTGCTATGAAGCTGATGAGCATGGTTGATCTTTCCTTCACCCATCCCAACCTGCTTCTAGAAGCTCTTCTGTCCAGACACTTAAAAAGAAAACATATTGACACTTGGCAGAGTTGTTTTCCAGGGGATTACTTCAGCGCTTTTTTGGCCAGTGGCACTCTGCTGAGATTTGGCAAAGTCCAGACCTGGTGTGGTTTTGCAGCCAGGTCCACCTACTGTGATTAGACCTGAGGCCAGCACCATGGTACCCAAGCACAGGATGCTCTGTCAAACCCAGACAGGTGGGAAGCACAAACAACTTGTCTGCTGACCATGGTGCTCTTGCAGGCTTGGTTGTGGAGCAAAGCTCTCCCTTTTTGTGCTAAGAATCTGCTTAACTTGGTGCTCTGACACTGAATCAGCAGGTGTTTGGAAATTGCAGTTTCCATTTTTTGGTTGACATTTTTGATTTGGAAGTTTCTCCTTTTGATCTTCTTAGTGTAATATCAAATCCTACCCAAAGCTGTGATGTAGAAAGCGAAAACTAAGGTAGGACTTCTGTCTTGTTTATTTCTCAATTGCATTTCAGGGCTGTCATTCAATACATGCACCCATCTGAGACTTTTTTTTCCAGTTTGGGATGCCATACAGCACAGCAGTCACAGTATGGATTCCATATCATTCTCACCTACTGGTTGCTCACAGGGTTTGTGATGACAGTGACTGTTGCCTGCAGCAGTGTATTTGACATGCTTTCACAGAGTATATCATATGGGTATTAGATGGATTTTATCAGAAAAATGTTTTGGTGGTTGGATTTTTCAAAGGTTTACAGAAAGGAAGTAATTTTTCCTCTTCCAAGCTTTGTTTTGCTTCTTTTCAAAGGAGTAAGATGACAGGTCTTAGGCTTCTGTAATAAGCAGCAGTTTATTTGTTGTTCAGAGGAATTGTTTTAGCTATTAGCAGATTTGAGAGACATTGTGCCTTCAGTTAGAGGCTGAATTACTGAGTGGCAGAGGCAGGTGCTAATGAACAGGATAAATCAATGCATACTTGAAAATAGCCATCAAAGAGCCATCTTCTGTGCTTTCATCCCTGATGTACTCATTTGTTTCAGGGGTGGATGTCAGTATGAACACCCACCTGAAAGCAGTGAAGATGACCCTGAAGAACAGAGAACCTGTCCAGCTGGAGACACTGAGCATTCGAGGGAACAACATCCGCTACTTCATCCTGCCAGACAGTTTGCCTCTGGATACCCTGCTGGTGGATGTCGAGCCCAAAGTCAAGTCCAAGAAAAGAGAAGCAGGTTGGTTGGTGCTTTCCCTGTCTGTCTGCTCTGGCTTGTATGCTGTCTAGTGTTCTGGATCTGAGGATATCTGATTTCAGTGTCAACACCTGCATTTGGCAGATAGTTCTAGGAGGCTTTGGTGTGGAACTGGCCATGCCTGCCTTGCCCACCTTGTTGGCACCTATAGAAATCTTTTTCATGTGAAATGTTTGGCTTCTCATGCATCTCTTTTGAAGCATTAACCTGGAGTGAATTCCAATGACAGTTCACACCAGAGAGAGGTACATTTCCTCTTCTCTGTGTGTACAGAACCATCTCCTGAACAGTGCAGAGTGAGTCACTGAAATCTTACCTGCAGGGGGTGAAAATAATCTACCAGAGAAATGAATCTGAGAGACTGTGGCTCTGAGGGAGCTTAGGCTGTGTGCCATCTGCTCTGGCTTTGGCTCCCTGGGATATTCCACACTGCTCTTTATGGAACCTTTTTTTCCAAAGGACAAACCCCTTTTTCTTAAAACCTACCAGTGTAGAGAGGAATTCTGTTTTAATCTGCATTGTTAAAGGGTAATATCCATTAAAACCCAGAAAATTTTGTCTTCAGGCAGCATATGCTTTGCCCAGCGTGGTTTTAAAATAACAAGTTGAAAGTGAAAGCTAATTGTGCTGTAAAATAATGTCATGCTGTTTCTCCTGTAATTAGTGCTTAAGAATTGGTCTCTGCAGTGTTTGCTCCTTGCACGTGTCAGGAATTTGTGCTCACCTCACTGCAGTGGTGTAAGGAAGCCTGAGGTGTGTACTGTCTTTATAGAGAGAAAGGAGAAAGCTCCTGGCTGTGTTCTGCCCCTTTCATGGCCATTAAAGATAACTGACCATGTGGAGGAGTGAGTGCAGTTGGATTGCTTTGTTTCTGGACCTTATGAGGTGATGTGAACAAGAACATCACTATTTCTTTTAACTGGGAAGACAGAGAAGGAGCTTTTAACCTCTGTTTCATGCCCCTTGCACCTTCAAGCACCTGAGGACCAAAGGTGCAGTGCTTTGACTGCTTCTGGCATGGGGGTGCCAGTGTGTCTCTTACCCAGCCGCCCACTTCCACACACCATGAAGGATCTTTCTGAGCCCTGCACTGACCAACTTCTTAGAAATTAACCAGCAACTTAACAAGTTTGTAGAGTGGCCTTGCAGCCTGATGGTAGGGGTCACAGTCCTGTAGGACAGAGGGGTGCAGTGACACGGTGTTGCATGTGGGTGGTACCACCCCCACCAGTTGCTGTCTGAAACCTACTGAGCGTTAATGGACTTAATACCTGGCTTGATGTCGTATGATGAGGAAGCAGGGGGTTGTTCATGCTTGATATGGAATGTTTTAATCAAACTGGAAGTATTCCTGGGTCTCACTCAAGTCCTTTTTGTTTCCTTTGCTCAGTTGCTGGACGAGGCCGTGGCAGAGGCCGTGGCAGAGGCCGAGGTCGTGGAAGAGGAAGAGGGGGCCCAAGACGGTAACTTCTCACCCCGCAGCTCTAGCCACACTCTGGGCAATTTCAGATATTTTTTTGTACAGGTCTTGTTTATGGCATCCATTTTTAATAAACTGAAATGTGAAAAGGTTGTCTTCCCTTTGTCAGGCAAGTCCGGGGAGGGAGGGATGCAGGTCCTGGTTCAGGAGGCAGTTGCAAGTGTTTCATTGGTGCTGGATTTCCCCCACCCCAGAGGCTGTCCAGATGCCTCCTGCTTATTGCCTCAGAGTGGGAGATTTGTGTTCAACCATGGCTGATTGAAATTGCCTCTCTTCTATAAGGCACTTGCCATCTAATGGTTACATAGTTAAGACACTGTATTAAGAACCCCCATCCCATGAGCGTTGTTCCTCAGCATATCCTCTGTAGAGTCCCCAGACAGAATTTTACTGTTTTTCTATTACAATCTAAACGTTGTTTTCTTTTACAAAACCTTCACATAGGGAATGAACCAGTTCTGTGGAGCTGCTGAGTTGTTATATCTCAACAATTAAAGAGAACCTGGATATGAATGTTGTCAGAGCTAATTACATGGCATACTTTGGGTTGGGTGGGGCTCCTAAAGCTGCTCTCCTAAGGTGCATCCCTAGGAGGTACAAAGTAGAGCATGGTGTGCAACTACCTACTGGAACTGGAAGGTTACTGCTTCTGGAGGAGAGAGAACTTAGACGTGTGTATGTGTATATATGAACTGTGTTGCTGGACATGGGTATAAAAGCAGCAGTGTTGGCCACATTCACCTCCAGTATGATCCTGCTGACTTTCCCTGTGGAGGAAAGGGATTTTCCTGTTGGCATAGCAAGACTGGAGGGGTTTCACCCCCTGGTGCCACAGCTGTCTCTTCAAGTGAGGCATGTGCTGCTTCCCTGCAGGGCTGAGGCTGTTGGTACTTTTGGGGCAGGAACATGCTCAGTTGGTCGCTGGTGTTTCCACACAGGCAGTGCTACAACAGAGTGGAAAAGAATTGCCTAATGCTGTATGGTGTGCTGGTTAATTTGTGCTAACTAACTAGTGTTTGGGAGCTGCTCTTCTGGGTTTCCCTTGCTTACAAAGGCCATTTTAAAGCTTCATCTTGCTACAGAAGAGCTTTCTGTTTTGTTTTTCCTCCAAACCATTGTGGAACCTCCTAAGAGCACTTATTTTGGTCAATGTAGCACCCACAGTTCTCAACTCTATAAGTAGCTGCTACAAATAATGCTTGCTGCTGGCTTCCAGAAGTGCCCAGTCACTGACAGGGGGTGAGGTTCTGCCCAGATCCAGCCGTGGGCATTCATGCAATGGTGGAAATGCTTTCCCTCTTCAGCCTCTTCCTGATAAAAGTTCCTAGTGCCCCCAGGGGTATGCACATGGTGGATGCTGCCACCAGCAGCCCGATCACTGCCAGGGCGTAGCTGGGGTAGTCCTTGGTCACCAGCTGCCCCTGCAAGGGAGAGAAGAAGGGTTGGAACTGGGACCTGTGGTTTTCAGGGTGCTGGAGCAAAGCTGTGGATGGATCTCAACAGGTGGGGAGGGCCTGCAGGCTCTGCAGCCTGGGGCTATACTCTGGGCTCTTCTTGAGCCAATCCTACAAGCTTAAAGGTGAGAACAACAAAGCTGCTGACAAAAAGACTTCCGAAAGCTTTGGTAAGGAGCAGATTTTGGCTTGATTAGTGTTTCTTAATGAGGTGGCTGGGCCCTGACCTCTGCCAGGTCTCTGTTTCTCTCTGGGAGCCTGTGGGCTCACACTGACACCCAGTCAAGGGGCAAGGGACCCCACTGGCCCAGACATGAAAACAACAATTGTAACTCATTTTGCACAGGAACATTTCAACAGAAAGGTTATGAAACCAGGGATTATTTCTCCAGTAGTAATTCCTCTGTGATAAATACACAGTTCAGTGTTTGTACAATGGTTTGGCCATGAGGGAAAATGTAACATGGAAATGATGGGAACAGCAGTAGCTCAGGTCTGTTAAAATGCCACTAGTTCTGCTCAAAATGCAGAATAGTTTGGGTTGGAAGGGACCTTTAAGATGGTCTAGTCTAACTTGGAAAGTAATTTTTATGTTTAAAGTATATATTTTATTTTTAGAATGATAGTTGGGTCTTCAAAATGAACAAAATTTTTAATTTTTGAAGGGATCATTTAAGAATCTTAGAAGGAAATTAGGGCATTTGCAATGCCTTTGACAACCATTGTGTCTGTCCTGAGGTCACATTTTCCTCATTTTACCTTTCAACAATATCCAGGGACATCCCTGACCCCAGCTACAAGCTTCCAGAAGGCTGTTTAGTTGAATTTCATTAGGAAGTGCTGTGTCCTTGCA
>VYZU01032505.1:28950-104572 GCA_013401355.1 Ceyx cyanopectus | reverse complement strand
CCACTAGTGATCCTCTGCTCACCTGGAGCTGTTCCCTTGCAGCCAGAGCTGTTCCTCCATTCCAAGCTGTTTCCGCCAGCCCAGTTCCCAGGCACAGCAATTGCTTCTCAGGAAGCTGCAACAGCTTAGCCCATGGCACAGGCAAAAATAAGTATTTTGGTCTCAGCTGCTCACTGTTCCTTACATGCTCTGCTGCAGCAGCTTATTCCGTGCTTCTCCCATACTGCCTGACCTGTCCTGGATCCCTCCTTGCTTGCTTCTGCATCCAGTTAACATGGCAACATGAGCATATGCACAGAAAGCTCTAGCTCTGGTGTTCTGCCTCACTCACTCTCTTTTCCTTTCCTCCCCTGCAGGATTCACACAGCCTAAGCCTTGCTCTTCTTGTAATTCAGCTATCAGGTGGCACCATCCCTCCCTCCCTCCCTCCACATCCAGTGGGCAAAGGAACCTTTCTCATCTGTTGTTGAATCTGCAGCACTGAAATACAACATCCACCTTCCAGTCCTTGCCTCTCTGCTCCTTCCTACTTAACTCTTTTTTCCTTTCCCAAGCTTAAACTCTTATTTTCCCATCTCTGCTTCCCATCATCTTTTGGGGAATGTGTTGCCTGAATCCAGACCCCAGTGCAGTGCCCCAGAAGGAACCCCCACACCTTTCCCCAGCACCACAGCAGCTGAGGGCAGGGGGAGCTTCTGGGTTAGTAGAGGGAAGAGGGTGCATCTGGCTACAGGGACACCTGAATATAAAAACAAAGGGTAGAAGGGGCTGAAATAACCCATAATCCCACCCAGGTAATCAGGAAAAGCAGTTTGGGCCAGGGAGCTGTGCAGACTGGGAGACAATAGTCTTGGAAGGTGGCACTGCTGTCAAAGAATTGGATGTAGAACAACACCCTTGAGGCCTCAGAAGTAAAGCAGCTATTTTTTTTTAGAAGAAGTTCCAGTGGCTGCAGCAACAGCTGAAAGCTTGACCAGCACCCAGGAGCTTGAGGAGGAGGAAGATGGTAAGTTGGATTTAACTATGAACTCAAATCAGTTCACCAGAGCAGTCTTGAGCCTGTTGCTGCTGCTGCTACTGTACCACAGAACAGCTGCAGTTGGAAAAGATCCCCAAGGATCATCAAATCCAACTCTCTGCTCCTCCCTGGGCTGCCTAAAACCAAACCCTGTGGCTATCAGTGTCATCCAGGCACTCCTGGAACTCTTGAGAGCCTTGGCAGCAGGGCCTGTCATGCACTTGCTCCTTCCCTTCCAGGATCTGAAGATGAGGAGGAGGTGCCATGTAAACAGCCCAAGACTGAAATAAAGCAAGACTATGAAGAATGGAAAAAGAGAATACTGGAAAATGCTGCTAAGGCTCAGGAAAGTCAGAGTTCTGTCCCTGGAGTGCCACCTGCAAATGACACTGCTGCCTGCTCAGCATCTTAACTCTCCCTCTGCTCCAGCAAGTCTTCAGCAGCAGGAGTGAGGGCTGCCTGGGAGCCAGCTAAGTTCATTATCAGCTACTTTCTCAGCATTTCAGAATGTTCCTTTTCATAAAGGACACCAGAATGCAGGTGATGCTCCCAGAAGCCTGACTAGTGGCCAGGTCCCTGAACCCCTCTGGCAGCAGGGGGTAGAACAGCTTCATTCCTCTGCTGCAAGCAGCAGGTGACATTCTAATGCTGTGTTTTAAGTGTAAATAAAAGTCTAAGTTACAAGCCCTTAGGTCCCTGGCTGGAAGCACTCAGTGAAAAACACAGTGCCCTGTCAAACTGCCAGACCCCCAGAGGGATTAAAAGACTGGTAACTTCTTATTGTTATTTTACTGTTGAAGAAATATTCTTTAATCACTGAACTTGTTTTTATGACCTGTTTTTATGGGACTGAAGGCCCTTGTGCTCATAAGGCACCCCAAATATTGCAAGAAACAATAAAGATAATGGAAGGAAAAGCTTTGTATTATGACATCAGGTTCTTGGCACTTAAACCTAAAAAGCAAAATAAAACCATAGAGGAGATGGTGTTGGTGCTTTAAGGAAGATGCCCAGGGGACAGGGAAAAAACTGCTCAAGTCCCTGGGAGAGATGGAAGCAGTGCTTTCAATCTGGAACTCACTGTTCCAATGACTGCTTTGTCCTTTTTGGCTGTTTTTTTGGTAGCAAAATGCACAGGAGCTGGTGAAACACCCCCTAAGGCTGCAGAGGTGGGTTACACATGTCAGGATCATGGTGAAGGCTCCCAAATCTATGGGAATTTCTTCCTGCTAGGGAGAAAATGGTAAACCTGCTGGCCAGATGCAGCTTCTCTTTGGAGCAAATGGAGAGGAAATATGTGCAGAGAGCAGACAGCACGTGTGTGATAACCTCTTCTAGAGGAAGCAGCACACAGAAAATGGAAAAATCAAATTTATTGGCTATTTTCCTTTCATTTCTTCTCCTCCCAGTGCATAAAGGAAATCACTTGAAGCCAACTTCATTAGAAAGAGCTGATTTCATTCCAGACAGGAGTTCTGAAGTGTAACAGTCCTACTAGGGAATGGACTCCAAACAAATGCCTGGTATGTAGATAAAATATTGGATAATTAACCCACCTTTAGTAAGAGCTGTAACCAAATCACTGCCCTTTAAAGTCTGGTCTGATGTAGCTGGGGGTCCTCAGGCTAGGAGTACATCCAGCCTAGCACATGAGCAGTCTGGGGGGGTGACCTTGGAGAAGCTTTCAGGTCTGTTTGGTGGTGGATTTTAAACCAAAACTGAAGTCAGCTTGTTCAACTAGAATTTATTAGTATGAATTCAGAAATATACAGAGAAATTAATCACATGTAGCATGCAGAACCACTGTGGAAGGGAAACATGAACAGCAGTGGGCCTTCACAGAAGGTGATAACACTGTCAAGATTATTTCACTTGATTTTAGTAACTCTTCTCTGTCCCAACCCTGGAAATGCTGCAGAAATCCAGAATTCAGGACTATACAAAGTGAGAAGCACTAGAGTAGAAAAGATAACTAGGGTAGGGTAAGCCAGCCTTGCAAACCTCTCAATTAGCAGCCAACACTTTTGCTGATTCAAGGGATGGCCATAAAGTTACAGGGAGCTTTAGAGTGGGTTGATATTTTACTGGAAAGCTGGTTTTAGTAGCATTAGTTTCTGGTTTTTCCCCCAAGAGCTCACACTGAGTTTTTCAGAATCTAGAACAGAAATGAAGGAAACCCCAGGTTGATAAACAACATTATCACTTGAGCTGAAAGACTGTCAGTGGCTCCAACTCTCCTAACATCAAGAAAGTTTAAAATCCATCATAAATTAGTATTGTGAAGAATGTTATGGGGCAGGGGAAAGGCTTCAAACTCCTCACTGGGCTCAAGGTAACACAGTTTCCCTGCTGCTGCTGAGCAATAAAACCCATTTTGCCTATCACACCATAATGATTTCTCACACTTAGCAAAATTGTCAGAGAGGAAAAAAGTCCTCAAAACTCATTGGCAATGAGAAGCACAGGTTTTAAATGGATCTAAAACAATGTCTGGAAATCCCTTTTCTGGACAAGGTGACATCTTGCCCAGCCCCAGTGGTCAGGAGCAACTTGTTTGTGGCAGGTTCACCCACCTCACTCCAAGTTCAGTCAAGTCAGAAAAAGCAGCAACTGACTCACAGCTCCAAGATTCCTCAGCCTTCCTAACTGCAGTATTTTTTCAAGGAGTAGAATAAAACCCAACAAACCAAAGCCATTCAACCCAGAGTAGTTGCACAGGATCAGCTGGGGGGAAAAAAAAACCAGAAAACCCCAGAGGAACAGGCTGCTCTTTTGTTCTAGGGAAGAAACACCCAAAGCTGTGCCTCTAAACTTGATGGCACACAGCAGGCATGGAGAACATCTTCAGAGAGCCCATGCCTGGTGTGAGCAACCAGAAAACTGCCCAGGGCAAACAGCAGCAACTCCAGGGCTGAAGCCCTCACCAAGAAGGCAGCCCCAGCAACACACTGCCCATCAGCATGTGAACAGCTGAAACCAAACAAGGCAGCTTCTGCTTTGAGAAATCCCTTCAGTTCTTCCTTCTGGAACCTTAGTGTAACACACAGAATAGCTGAGGAGGACAGACCCAAAAGCTTATGTTCTCAAACAAAGGGATAGAGATGATGGAAGATACCGAGTCCTTTTTTTGGCCTTGAGTGGCAGACTCTTCCTACCAGCTCATGCAAGCTTCACAGACTTACTCTTCAGCCTGTTTGCAGCAGCCACCACATAAAAATGTTTCTGTGAACAAAACAGACCAGTCCAAGTGTGAGTGCAACTGAGGAAAAGGCCATTTGCTGTGCCTGACATGGATTTTTCTTCTTGGCAAATGCATTCAGTTCCAGTGACGTGGTGTGGGGTGCAGTGCAGACAGCTTGCTACTGGGGACCCACTGGGACAACAGGCTGCTGGCACTGGGGACTGCTGCAGCACTGTTCTAACCTGTACAGCATACATCTTGACACCCTGGGGTTTGTGAGATGCAAGTGCAGAAGTCTGCAACCAAACAGCTGGGGTGCAGGAGTGGAAAAGAGGGAGCCTCTGGTGGAACTGCAACACCTCAGTGACACCAGAGAAGGGTTCTCACTGAGTTTTCCTCACATTTCCACAGGTCCCTTGGTCTTAAGATCACTGGGCTCACCTTTCAGGATTAATTATCTATAATCCAAGAGACTCCAACAGAAATTCTCATCTATCACTACTCCATATAACATTTAGTTCTGAAGGAGCAAGGGGTTATCAGAAAGGTCCTGAAGACTTCTCTGGATGGGTTTAAGCTTCATTTTTTCCTCTCTCCCCACTTTGCCCTCTGCAATGGGAGGCACAGAAATGCCTTATGTGGTATCCCTACTCCAGAGTGACAACAGAAAAATTACAACTGAAAACCCACTTCCCAACTCCTATTTATAAGAAAGCCCGTGGGTAAAGGTGCAAAGAACAAACCAAAAGGAGGGGATGGCTCTGCCTGTGCCAAGCTGCTTTTCCCCCTGGCAGCAGATTTATTCATCTACTTACCTTCCACTTTCTTTGAGCCATGTAGCTCTGCAGCAACAACTGGGACTTGAGGCGAAGCTTGAACTTCTTGGCTTTGGCAGGGAGGTTGTTCAGCCACTCGTGCTTCAGGCACTGGGTGGCACTCATCCGACAGCTGCAGGAGAGGAAAGCTGCCCTGTCAACACCCCCTTGGCATCTGCTCACTGCCCCCTGCTCCTCAGGGCTACTGAGGGAGAAACTGCCTTCAGTGAACCAACAAGCTGGGGATGACTCCCGAGATGCAGCTGAGCCCAGTGTGCACTCACCCAGTGCCCACTGAGGGGGTCTGCAGGGGGTTCACTCAGCTGGGGTCAAATACTGTGTTTTGCCACCTCAAAGTTTGGAATGAGATTTTTTTCCCCCCCTGTTCCTTGAAGCAGCTTTACAGGTTCATCAGTTTATATATCATTTTGTTATGTGAATGCAGAGCTTTGCTAAGAGAAGTGGTGCACACAGGAAGGTATTGGTGGTGTTTTGTGTCCTGACAGTGCAGGTCTCGTGCTGTCTGTTCACTTTTCTGTGCCTCACACTGTCTATTCACCCTCAGCTTGGATCAATCTAAACAACATTATGTCCTGACATGCAACGTGCAAGAGTTCAGTTCATTCTGAGCTTTCCATATGTATTAGTGTTCAGAATGTAATTAGTTCTAGAAACAATTTGTCTGACTTAAGCAATGGAAGTTGTTAATATTCTAAGCACTCCCTTGAATTTCCCCCAGACACAGAATCTGTTTCAGCATGAGCATCATTTCCTGGTGGGATTAGTTTGTATCATTACTCAGCAAGAGAAAAATGTCTCTTTTCACTGACTCAACCCCACAGCCATGCTCTGACATCATCCTCATTCTCTCCTCTTGTGTTATATATGCAACCACTTCTTTATTTCAGTGGAGCCAAGACTGAGAAACCACATGCAGAGTTAAGTCCCAGATACTCCTTAATATCTACCAAATGCATGTAGGGCACTTGCAAAGTGAACAGGGCACATTTTCACAGCTGCAGCTTCTGCCATTTATCCTCCATGGCATTCAAAAGATTTTTCTGCACTTTGTGCCAGGTGAGAATTCAAAGCAACCACAGAAGCAGCTTTTGCTCAGAGAAGGAATACTGAAGACAGATTCCTACATACATCCTTCCAGATTTCCACAGATCCTCCCACATTTCCCCTGTCTGCCTGTATTGATGTTACTGTGAAAAGCAACTTGCATTCAGCCAAGGTAAGCAGACATTTTCCTCTTCAACAGGGGCTTTTGAACCCCAGCAAGCATAGATAGTAACTGACAGCTTTGTATGCTGTAAATTCTCATGGCTTGCTGCAATCCAAACAGTTGCCTAAGAGGAGCTTCATGTCATTAGGGCTGCTGTTCCTCACAAACAGACAGATACCTTTTCTCCTTCACAAGTAGTCTGGAAATGAAGTCTTTAGCTTCCTCTGATAGCTGTTCAAATGCTTCTGCATCAAAATCCCAGCTGCAGTTGAGCACATAATTCATTGTCTCTGCATCAGTTTCTCCCAGGAATGGGGACAGGCCACTAAGGCTGGAAAAAAAGGAAAGGAGAGAGACCAGCAGTTATTATAAGCAAGATAATAAAGTCTGTCTTTGTACAAATCCTCTGCTTTAAATTAGTGAGCTTATGGAGAGGAAACTGTCTCAGCTCTGGGGGGTGTCCACTTCTCAGTCCCTGCCAGAACAAGCCAGCAGCTTGGAGCAGTGGAGTGGACTAGTGGACTATTAGTTGTCATCTTAGTGCTGCTCTCTAGCAGTTCACTCAGCTGCATGGGGAGCACTGTCAACACACCTCCAAAGAAATTCCTTCCCAGGAGATCCAGTTGCTTATGTCAGTGCTTTCCCTGTCAGGAAGGCTAGGGGGACTCAAGAGCTTTCCTGATTCAAGGCCCATACCCATCTTTGGTTTGAATTAAACACTAGTGAACTGAACAATAGTGTACTGTTGTAATTAGTGTCCAAGCCCTGATTTATTGCTTCAGTCCTTCTTTACTTCATTCACTTGGATTCTGGCTAACATACAAATTTAAACCAGCAATATATTCTTTCACAGTTGCTTTCTGTGAACAGGTAGTGGGAGACAAAGTCAGCTCATCAGAGGGCAGAGGCTTGGGACAGACAAGGCATCCACAGTCACCACCCAGGTATCAGGGAAGAGTTTTAGCTCTGTTTGAGATGTGACCTTCTTCAGATGCACGGCCCAAAAGCTGACATGAATTCCCACACCAGCTCCAAGCTACTAAAATCAGCAGATGGCAAAACTGGTAAATTCAACTCCTGGAAAGCAAAGAAAACAAAATTTCTGACATGCTTTGGGCAACTTGTCTGAGTGGAAAAACACCTGATCCATTCCACCTTGCTAAATCAGGTGCTGAGGGAGATGAACACTTACATCTTTACCAGGAAGATGTGTGTTGTTCAGACTGCAGGCACGGCAAGGTGCCTGCCTGGGGAAGGCTGGAGTTTTTCCCAGCATGAACTGGGGAGAGCAGCCCCCAGACAGGCTCAGTGGCCCCCACCTCCCCCCCCGTGTGTCCCAGGGGTACTCACAGCATGTAGGTGATGACACCCACACTCCACATGTCCGTTGGGTAGGAAACAAAGTCGTAGTTGACCACTTCAGGAGCCAGGAACTCTGGGGTGCCAAAGTTGACCTTCAGCTTCTCTCGAGGTTTGTACCTTGGCCATGGAGAGAAAGGGCTGAGGGCAGGCTGGAGAACTCAGCTCATACCCAGCAATGGCCAGCCAAGCACAGCCAACCCCCCAGGCAGTCAGGACAGCCCACCAGGCCACCTCATCAAGGGTGCCTTCCCCAAGAGAGGCTGGGCCAGATGCCAGTCCCCCCTGGACCTGCAGACCACCACCCCATGGGGTCTCCACCTTCAGCTGTCCCTTGGCCACAGCACAGCCAGAAGGGAGACCAAGGGCAACAGAACCTGCAAGGACCTGCCCCACAGCAGCTTTACTCTCTGCCAGGCCCCACAGGGTGTTTTCCAGCAGATGTCCAGTCAAGCAGCTCCCATTAAATGGGTTTGGAGAGCATTTGCTTAGTGGGCTGGATCCAGCTCCAGCTCAGGGTCAAGGGCTGCAGCAGGTTTGAGCAGAATGGAACTGCTGGGTGGGACCCTGCAGAGGATCATCAGAGCTTGGTAGCAACAGTTAAACAGGGATCTCATGCAGGGACAATTCTGTTCTACTGCTTAAAAGGGAAAGATGACAGAAGGGAATCAGTGATAACTGTCACTGATGGCAGCTGGAGTTACATCTGGGTACTGAGCACTAAAAACAATTAAAACCCAAACCATTAAAGGATTGCTTTGACATCTCCATTTCCTGAAATCTACAAAAGAAGTTTGCATCTTTAACCCTCACTGTTTAAGACCCACAAAACCAAACCCTCAGTGCGTTTTCTCCATAAAATTCTCCTAAAAGAAAGCAGTCCTTGGCCAGATACACTCACAGACACAGAGGTTATGGATGTGCAGGATGCACCAGCTTTCAGCTTGAGATTCAAATGCTTTAGAAAATAAAGTAAAAGAATGGAAGAAAAGTCCATATTTAGCTGAGGGTTTCCTGTTTCACATGATGCCTCAAACAATCCTTTTTGGTTTTTTTTTTCCTTTTCAAACAACTTGTCTTAGTTGAGGTTAGCAGATAATTTCCACAATAAACTCCAGAAGTCTCCGAGAGCTTTCATGGAGGGTCTAGAGGAAAAGCTCTACACAGAGAATAATTTGACATAATTAGAACAGCTTTATAGCTTTATCCAACACAAATGTTATTTGAAAAAGTAATTAGATAATTAACAGACAGCAGAAACTCATGCCTGCAGCAGCTGACTGCTCAGCTCATTCACATACCAGAATTACTCTGGAGCCACCAAAATGCAGCTACCAAAAACACACCAGAGATCTGGGGGTTTGTTGGTTTTTTAATAAACTCATAACTGAGCTCTTACCTCCTTGCTAATCCAAAATCAATGATTTTAATCTGGTTTCCTGTGTGATTGACACATAGGATGTTTTCAGGCTACAAAAAGAGAAGAGGGTATTGTGAGTTAAATGCATTGCTGTTGGAAAGGTCTAAGAAAGATCTCTCAGTGACAACTTTTAGCATAATACTTCTTCCTTCTGCTCCTATCCTGTGAGAGTAGGGTCTGGCTGGTACACTGAGTTAGTGAAAGGTTGGGTTTTGACCTCCTATAAAAGAGGGGGGTCTGTTCCTGTGCATTCCTATACATCACCAGAGATGACAGATGCATTTTGAAATAGAAAAGACCCCCTGTGTAAAATGGTAGAGCCAGGCAGAGGGTTGAGGCTTACTCACTGGATACTCCTAGGTAGAAAAGTAACCCACAGCCCCCAGCAGAGAGCACGAGCTGCTGACCTTCAGATCCAAGTGGAGGATGTAGTGCTGGTGCAGGTAACGGACCCCTTCACAGATCTGCTTGGTGAACAGGACTGCATCCAGCTCAGTGAGGTTGTAGTTCTCATCTGTGATCCTGTCAAACAGCTCGCCACCATCAAGGCTACAATTTGCATATAAAGCAGTATTAAAAAAAACCCTTTCCATTTTCCATGAGTTCCACCTATTGCCCAGTTGCGAATTCTGGCTCTCTAATTCAGGACAAGGGGTTGTGTCAGGGGAGGTTTAGGTGGGGTATTGAGAAAAATGGATTGTCAGCAAGGGTAGTAAAGCCTTGGAACAGGCTGCCCAGGGAGGGGGTTGGGTCAGCATAAGGAACGTGGTTTAGAAATAAGAAATATGAAAAGAAATAAGAAAATTAGAAACGTAAGAAATACGGTTTAGCGATGACCTGGCAGCACCAGGTGAATGGTTGGACTTGATCATCTGAAAGGTCTCTGCCAGCCAGAAGAATTTTATGATTGCAAGATTTAGCAAGGGTCCTAACAACAAGTGTGATAGCAAGTGCAGCACTAGGCTCAGTGAGTTCAAGAGACTCATTTCTGAGTGTGAAATGAATTATTAATCTAAACTCAAACCCAGAAGAGTTGGAACTAACATTTAGAGGGATATATGTCAAGCCCAAAACTACAGGACCTGGTGGGGACCTAGAGAATCTACAAAAATGTCTTTTCCTCATCTTTTTCATCTAGAGAAAACAAGTTTTCAACCTATTAAGTTTACTAAATAAAACTTCTCAAGCCAAGAGCTATTTTACATGAGCTGACAGCTCATCTGAAATCAGCTCTCAGGCTGGCAAACCACTCAAGTTGTCTTCACACCTCACAATTACCCTTCCCCATTTCCTTCAGTGACCCAAGAGAACCCAAACATCTGACAAATGCTGAGATAATTTCAACTTACTATTCCATGATCAAAGTGATATTATTTTTGACTTCAAATGCATCATAAAGCTGGATCAAATTCACATGATTTAATTGGTTCATGACGTTAATTTCATTTTTCACTTCCTCCTAAAAAAAAAAAAACAAAACAACACAGGAACAAAAAAATGAGTCAAAGGTGCTCCTTAAATTCCAATATATCCCAGCACAATCATTTGTTAACAGCTGTATCACAGGCAGCACGTGGACAGAAGGGTTAATCCTAATCACTAGAGATGACAAACAGTCATCTAAAGCCCCAAACTGCTACTTACTAAACCAGATTTGATCCCAGCCAAGGACAAGGTTTCCCTGGTGGGCTGATGCAGGGACGTGGTGGTGAGGTGCCTGCAGTGAGCTCGGGTTTAGAGGGTGTTCACTTGGGTTCAACACCACCATAGTTACCTTCTCTTTTGCTCCTTTCACTTTGATGATCTTGGCTGCCAGGCTGAGACCCGTCGAGATCTCTGTGCACTTGTGGACTTGCCCAAATCGCCCCCTGTTGATAGCAAGAAGATGGGAAAGCAGCTCAACAGCTCCCTGCACACAGTCCTCACACAACTGCTCTCTGGCTGCTTAAAAATAGCCCAGGACAAAGTGAACAGAATAAGGTGGCCAGCAGTAGGAATCTCTTCTTTCTCTCAGCTTAGGGAGGATTAGTTTTATCTTTCCAGCCAGTTGTTCAATGCTTACATTAAAACATTATGCCCCCTTCATATTACTCCATGTCACTGTGGTATGGTGACCCGAGGATATTCTTGTTTGGTTCTGTAACTGGACCCCCTTGCTGTCCTTCAGGGATAGTGGATATATTAACAAGGATATTTCTGGCCTGATCTCATAACTTTTGAAATGACTGCAAGAGCAGTAACTGTAGCCACTCCACAGGCCACATTTCTTGCATGTTGTAAATTCTCCCCCATGTCACCCAGATACGTTAATGCCCCTGGGAAGTTTTCTGAACACCATCTTCTCTGCTCCTGCATCCTACTGCTTGTACTGATTAAGCCATATTTGTACTTGGATCAACCTGTAAACCAAACCATCTTGTTAGACAAGGATAGAAGAGCACAAAGGCTGAAAACAGCTGCAGACTCCCTGGGAGAGCAAACTAACCAGAAGGTCAAAAGATTTGTAACTTCTCCCTTAGTTTAACGTGCAGTTCAGCATGGAAAAAAGATTTTGAAGGCTGCCTGACCTCATGGACTTGGCTGACTTCGGATGCTCTGAATTTATCTGTCTGAAGGGTACAGGTTTTTCTCATGACACCAGCTGTGGCCAGGATTATTATACAAATACAAACAACGGGCAGACAGCAGAAGGTTGATGTCAGGGATCTGGCAACTGTGACAGCCCAGGAGGTCTCAAAGATCAACCTGCTTACTCTGGCTGTAGCAAGCTCGGACGTGCCCGCCCTGGGGCCATCTGAAGAAGACACTTCTAGCTCTCCAGGGAGCTGAACTGCATTTCTCCAAGCCTTGGCCACCCAGAGCAGTGCAGCACTGGGGCCAGGGATACTCACCCCCCAAGCACTTGATGATGGCACACGGAGTAGCACGTTGTCACCTCCATCTGCTTCACACTCACTACGCGGTGTTCAAAGGGAGCCGGAGGGGAAGGGCTGTCATCTTCGAGGGGACAAGGTGGCATTCAGATGTCTCTGCACACATCACTGCACCCCCTCTCCCCTCCCCCACACCAACAGGTTCAGTCCTCAGGGCACCAACATCACCTCGCTTGAGTTTGTAATGAGGCCCAACTGCCTTCCGTGCTCCCAGGACTCCCAGCTCCACAAAGCTATGGGGAGTGCTCCCCCCACCCTCCAGCACTGCTGCTCCTGAATGAGCACAGCTTCAGACAGGCCTGGCTGGGGGAACCCCCAGCTGAGGGCCACCAGGGGCACGTGAACCCCCAGAGAAGCTGCCCCCATGCACTTTCTCTGGGAGAAACTGTGCTGCCCCATCTCCCATCCTGCCTCCTGGCTTCATGTCCCTCTTACAGTGCCATCGTTTTTCCTTCTGCAGGAATTCAGACAAGCACTGCAGGATCTGGATAACACGAGGCATGCGATTCCTTCACTATTTTTAGAGTGGCATGCAAGTAAAATAACTCCTGCCTTTGCAGCTAGCCATAGGAAGGGAGGTGCTGAAAATACCCAAAAGCTCTCCCTACTTCAAGTGAGGGACCTCTCCTGCTAACATCCTTTTCCAGAGCAGCAACCAAGGCCCACAACTAGGATTAAGGAATAGAATAGGATCCCCCCTCCTGAATCTCAACCCCATTTGTTATTTAACACAAGAAACCCACTGGACATCTCTAGGAGATGAGCTTCATTTATTCATTAGCACCTGAAAAAGATATCTGGAAGTTGGAAACAATTACCTGTCATCTTCTAATTGTGATATGGGAGGTAGAAAGAGCAGCACAAGTACCCAGTACCAACGTACCATGGCAGCTACTGCTAACTGCAGCTGTGTTCAAGCAGCAAAAATTAACATTACAAATATTCTATAATAATGTTATATAATCAGTTTGGGGGAGCTGAATCAGTGAATCATGATACACTTACTGTCCAAGTGTTCCTAGGGCCAAGCATCCACAAAGCCAGTTTTGGGGGTCCCCAAAACTCAAGGGCTTTTTTTCCAGAATGATATTTTAGAAGGAAAATGCCCATTAGAAGAATTCATATAAATGTTAATTCACTTATTTGCAGTCAAACAGACCCCTGGCCAAGTGCTGTTGAGCTGTGTGAGGGCACAGGCAGTGTGCTGGGCACTGCTGCAGATACTATCATGGATCTAACACATGAATAGCACAAAACCCTCAACACAGAAGTTTCTGGGAGCATCTGTGAACAACTCACCAATGATCATTTCATCCTGGGTGGGGAGCTCTTGGGTAGCTTCCAAGGACTGGCTCTGCTCTGGTGCCATTCCCATGCCCTGGTGAGCAGCATTTTCACTTCCCTCTGAGGATACAGGCTGAGCTGCTTTCCTCTCAGAGCTGGTATCTCTCAGGGACTCTTCTTTTGCTGCTTCTTGATGGATTTTCCCTTCTGTCCCCACATCTTTCACAGGCTCCTTTGCAGAGCTACTCTCTGAGCTGATGGGATTGCATTTTAAACCAGATTTCTCTTCAGCCTTTTTAGCTGGTTTGGGCTTGCTCAGTAATGGCTGTTGCTTCCCTGTTTGAGGTGCAAGTTCATTTTGCTTGTTGTCCCCTTGCACTTCTGGATTCAGCTCAGGGATGATGTTTTTAGGACTCTGCTGAAGTTTTAATTTGGCAGGCAGCTGTGCAGCCCCTTCCACTCCTGCTGGGGTGGAGGATGGGGATTTTCCTTTGGCACTTTTACTCCTGGGATCATTCAGGTTTCCTTCCTTGATCATCTCAATCTTTTCCTTCATTTCAGTCATATGCACATTGATGGATATCCTGCAGAGCAAACAGTTGACAGTTTATGCAATACTCTTTAATATAATACTTTATATTATTTATATTAAATAGGAACTTAACAATAGTAATTTAATATATAAATATGTTTTAACTGAGTGGTGGAATAGCTGTTCCTATTGAACCTGCACACTCCAAACATCCCTTCTGATGGGACAGCACTTCCCACAGCTCTCTGTTAGAAATGACATTTATATTTACATTTAAATGACATGTCTCACTCCCTCCACATGATTCTCCTTGGCTTTCTAGCTACTTGAAAACTTTAATTACTTGCTTTCCTCTTGTGTTGCCTAAAAAGAACACAGGTTAAACCCAATTCTCTGTGCTCCTGAACTCCAAAGACACGTGTGTGATATTTTGAGTTAGTTGGTACTGCTGCAGCTGTGACAAGCACACAGGCTGATTTCACCAAGGCTGAAATTAAACTTCTGAAGCTGTAAAGAAGACTTTATAGATCAGCAAGTAAAGAATATTTCTGTTTTCTAGGAGAGAACACACCTCCTTTTCACAGAAGTTATTGCTTCTTTGCGTGAAGTGACCTTTGTACTCAGCCTCTTAGGAGACAAAAACCAGTATACCAGTCCCCCCCAGTAAGCCCTTTGCCTCGTCAAGCCTACATGCTAATTGTTTCTTAATTAACTTATTTTTTTTAGAGTCCTGTAGCCCAGAAGCCCCCCCATTGCAGAGAAAATTCCAGTGTCAGCTCTATAATCACAGGTACCACTACAGGTTAAAATACCCAGACACAAAAGTACAGTCATGTTCTTGCCTGGGCTTCAGACACCAGTTTGTGCAGCCAGACAGTGGGGAAACTCCACAAAAAAACATATCTCCATCTAACTGGGCATCCACCAGCCCAGACAAAGCAGGGCAGTTCCAAATTTGCCACAGAATTTCTGTCTGTTGGGGTTTAGCTGATAAGTTTTGGGGTGGTTTGTTTTTTTGTTGTTGTTGTTTGTGGGTTTTCAATTTCAAGAAATGAAATTAAAACCAAATCCTAAATACATTCTTTTCAAGGAAATGGATTAGTAAAATACTACAAAACAGGAAAAGATGAGGAAATGCTGTTAGGGATGCTGTCCCTAACACAGCAGCACTGATCATATTAAAAAAGTGAAATTAATTTATCTCCCACACATCCAGCCTTCTGATGTAGGAACTTGCCCAGGTCCTCCCTGCTTTGAGCTCCTTTGCCTTTACCATGTGTAAGGTGTCACCACTCTCAGCCTGGCACTGCTGGTTTCTCCCTGCACACCCCTCAGCAGCAGCCACCCCCCCCACCCCCTCATGACCTGCCTTTCCTTTTTTTCCCCTCTGACACACGGACTGGTTTCCAGTCACCAGCCACCATTACCTGGTATGTGTCACTTCACACTCTGGGTCAGATATAGCTCGGGATGTGGAAGGCACAGCTTCCTGGGATGCCACCCTTGGTGGTGGAGGTTTGCTTTCATCCTCTCCGAGCTGCTGCTGCTGAGCAGGCTGCCTGTGGCACTCAGCTAGGTGTGGGGCTCTGGCCTGTGCTCCAGCAGGGACATTCTGGCTGCCCACAGGATCTCCACTGGGGAAGGGAAGGCCGTTGTGTTGATTCAAAGCTCTGACACCCATGTCCTTTTGCTGCTGACAGCTCTTGGGGCTGTGTGCTTTGCCGACACCTTCTGCTGCTTGCTGCTGTGCTGTCCTCTCTTTAACTTGGCCTTTGGGGTCAGCTTTGGGGGCTGCAGCACTAGAAGCAGTCACCTTCTCACCTTTTCCCTTCTTTTCATCCTGCTTCTTCCCACTTTTTGTCTCTGAATAAAACAAGCCATAAATAAACTATCCTTGACAGCAAAACAGGGAGGGAAGAAAGTAACCCACCACTCAAAATAACATGCACAAGTTACACACATCTGAAAAGAAAGCCCCCCAAGGGGTTTGAAATCCTTACTGCAGCAAGCTCAAGGCAGCCATCATTCATCTTCCTGGCTTAATCAGAGAGCCAGCTGCTCTGCTGGCTTCCCAGCAGTGTTGCAGATGGAACCTGAATTGCCAGCAAGCAGACAAAAAGCTGCAAGGCTCAAGCTCACTGCATCCAACACCTGCAATCACTCTGCAGGCCTATGTGATGGGGATTTGTGCCCCACAAGGCCTGGGACAGTGCAGTGCCTAGTACATTTCCCACAAAAAGAGAAGGTTCTTCAGCACCTTCTCGAGCCAAAGGTTGGGAAAATCAACAGGGGAAGCTTCCAGGGTAACTTCTTTCAGGATTCAGCACACACAGGTCACTGGCCAGCAAGGTTAGTTCACAACACTGCAGCTTCTGAGCCAGAGCTGTGCCCCTCTGCTTGATTTTTAGCACTTTGTAAATGATGAAGCTAAAGAGGGGATCACCCATCACTTGGGCAGGATTCAGTGGCAGTGTGTGGAGGCAGCAGGGTGACAGGGCCTGCTCAGCATCACCCTCACCTCTGGGGCAACTCCACGGGCATCAAGAAAGGATGCAGCAGGGCAATGCCCTGACAGATGCAGCCTAAATAGGAACTAGCCCTGGTGTGCCAATGAAACTTGCTGATCAAAAAGAGATACCTCCAATGTCAACATGTCCCTTCTTCAGGGAGGGGGAGGGATGGAGGGAGGGTTTTTCCAGTTGTGCTAAGGGAAAGGAATTTATTAGGTTTGCTATGTGATATTGCCACTGCCTTCCTGGCATCACCAAAGAGCTGCTCTCTCACTTCAGCTCCCTAATTCCCAAGAAACCCAAAACAAACAAAAAGAAACCAACCAAACCCCACACACAAAACAAACAAATGCAAAAGAAAACAAAAAACCCAACACTATGCAAGCAAGGTGCTGCTTTTAGCTTCTTGTTCTTGTAGAGTTTCATGGGTTTGATCCTGGGCACAGATCATCTTGCAGAGCAGGTGAGAAAAACACTATTTTCCTTGTACTGATGGACTAAGCTACTCAGTTAGATCTGAGTAATTCAGGTAGTGGGAAATAGCAGGCTATTAATTTCCAGTGTGTCTGCTGCACATTCTAGATCAAAGCTCGTGGCATGCCTAGAGTGATACTTACCTTCCAGAGGCTTCTTGCTTTCAGTCTGGGTTCCTCTATTACTAAGCACATGCTTTGGTTTTGCACCACTCTCCTCAGGCTTATCTTTGGCCTAAAAAATGACAGGGGAACACAGAAATCACAGTTCTGGCCAAGACACTTCATTTCCCACGAGGTTTCTCCAACAGTGCAGCTGAGCAGACCCTTCCATGGACACCAACACCTCTGATCTTCTCAAGTTTTAGTCCCTGCTGTGTTCACTCCCCTCTTCCCACCTTCACAGACAGGGTGCCACAGTAAGAGATTAGCACCCAGCTTTCCAAGATGTTGGCTGTCAGAGATTTTTGCCTCCTGCCATCTTTAGTCACACTGATGAAAATCCAAGACACGTGAAGCATAAGGAAGATATTACAAAAAGAAATGAACAAACATCTTCCTCCAATTAAGAAAGCACAGAAGAGGAATATTTGGGAATAGCACCACTTCACACAGCAATAGGTTTGAAATCAAATTAAAACTAAGGAACTAGTATTGAGCAAAAAGCATTACACAAAAATATGAGAAGACATAAGACATCTTGGTTGGTGTATCATTCAGATCTAGTGAGAAGCAGCCTCTTACCTTATTCAGACAAGCAAATAAGCAGCATTTAAAACACTTCTGGAGATAATTCATCATAAGGTTGCTGCAAATCAGTGCCTTCATCTGTTAGTAAAAGTGTGTATGGATTTCATGCTCCAGCCACATGGATTCCACAACAGCCCCTCCACCTCCCCAAAACCACAACATTCAAAGAGTAAAAGTAGGAAAAAAAAAAAAAAATCATTACCATTTTTATTAGAGCTCTAAGCAAACCTGCAACAATGACCAGGGGGAACATTATTCTTGCAAAATCCTATGTGCAAAGAAAACCTCGAGTAAGGGACACTTCAGTGCTGCTGGGTTTTTCTGTCTCTGTTCTTCAAGAAAGAAGTTGGAGGTTTGGATGCTATGTAGCCCAATTCACTTATTAATTTGACTCCAACCCCCCCAAACTTCTTCCATAAGCATTCCCATGGCATCCCTGGAATGCTGTCACTCCATCACCAAGCAGCAAAATCATGACGTCCCCACTGCCAGTGCCTGGCTCTGCCTCAGGCAGCCCCTGCTACACAACAGCAGGGCTTGGAAAGCACAGCCAAGCAGGCAGCAAAACGTGTTTGGGAGCAACCCTGGTGCCCCTGTGGAGCTCTGGGACACATCTGTGCTGCCACCAAAAGCAAGACCCAAGTGAGCACACAGCTCAGTGCAAGCTCCTTTGGTTTTCAGTTCCCCCAGGCTTTGCCCCGTGGCACCCCAGGTCTCTCACACTCACTCACACACTAACTCAGAACTAGTTCAAATATCACTCAGCAGCCTGTGCTCAAATTGTAGACATACATTAAGGTCTCCTAACTGACCTTATGCTCCAATTTCAAGGGAGCTCTTGATGATCAGGAGCAGCAGTGATGGTCACTGCAGAACTGGAGCCAGCCACCAGACCCTCTGCATGCCCAAGGCACTCTGCCTGATCTTCAGTGGAGGCAGTGGGCAGAACCTGCAGCACAGACCCCCCACCCCATGCTAGTCCAGCAGGTCACTTCACCTCTTGGTCTCTCTACACCTGTGCTCAACTCAGAGGAGGTTCTGAGCTCCTCCAACCTCCTGCTTCACAAACCCTGAGTGCAGCGTGGGGAGCTGACAGCAAATCCTCACCTGCTGCTGCAGGCAAAATGTTCCTCCAGCATCCCTCACGACTCCTCCCTTTATTTTCAGCCCTCCTTACTGCTACCTGCACTCACAAACTGCCAATCTGGAAACAAAATCAGTTGATCTTTACAGCTAGACACAGGTAGTGTCTGTTCAGTTCCAGGTGTACCCTGGGCAGTGACCACGAGCAGCAATTTGTTCAAAGCTGCTTTAACCAAAACCTGGGGAGCTTTTGTTTCTCCAAAATCATCTGTAGATCTGAAATTGGAACTGCAAACAAGTACAAGCTTCATCTCTACCCAGGATTAGGAGTGACACCAAAAGGTGTGATTTATTGTTCTCAACACTGATGGAAACTCTCAGTAAATTCTGTCTCCTGAGTCCCCCTCCCCACACTTCTTTCTCCCTATGGGATACAAGCCACAGTGAAAACTGGAAACTCCCTTTAGCTAAAACTCTTTTCAGATTCCTGCCACTTTTACAACCAAGGTTCATTGATTCCAACACCATATCAGCTATGCAGCAGTCTCCCCTGCTGTCCTCAGTAATTAAGAGCTGCTTAGAAATAGATGCCTAGGAACTTGAAAACAAAAGAATTGCTTTGAGGAGTGAACAATGTGGATGTCACAGGTTCATCACAAAGATGTGGCTAAAGACAACTCAGATGGCTTAAGGACAGACAAATCTGTTCAGTAGCATGCCCACAAGTCAGCACAGGTTGCAGTAACTGGTGTGGTGTTCAGTATTCATGATCAAGAAAGTAGAAGCTTCTTCCAAGACATTTCCAGTGTGTTACTCAGACTTCCCACAGGGTCCTCAATTCAGTCACTAATTGGAATGCCATCACAGAGCTCTGAGCACTGGTACAAGCTGAACTCCTTCACAGCAGCAACCTGCTCCTCAGCCCTGTCACAGGACTGGTAGCACTTGGAGAACTCAGGCAGGAGACTGACAGGCAAGTTCTGAGCCTTGGCCTCTGCCTTCAGAGCCTTGCAGCCCCACAGTGACCTGGAACAGCAGTGCTGCAAGGGGAGCCTCCAGCATCTGTTCTGCAAGGACAGCTTCAAGCCCAGCTACCTCATCAAGACAAATAGGAAGGATAGGAAACCAAAACCAACCTCAACCAGGAATTCCAGCAGACTCCCCTTCGTCCAGGGCACGATGCCTTTGAGAATAAAATCCACTACTTTGGAATTTTTTAACACTTCTCCCACAAATGTAGTCACTGCATCCAGCGTTTCCACTCTTTTCTCTATCTTTGCCAGCCTCTCCTTGTGCTTGGAGGCATCCAGCTGGGCAGCCTTCAGCAATTTCAGCACTTCTGAGCAGATGCTCTGCACATCAGCCTGGTGCTGACTGTCTGACACCTTGAGGCCTTTCTTCACCACATCTGTCTCATCAGGAGCAGCTCTGGACACCATGAGCTTGTTAATGTCTTTTTCTACATCATTAATGCCTTGGTTCACTCGCTGCAGTTTGCCTGTCAGGTCCTCCTGGAAATGCAGTATTTTGTCCATCTTCTCATTCAAGAGGTTCAGTTTTTTGTCCATCACACTCAAGTGGTTCCCTTTGGGAGGCTGTACCTTGGCATTTCCCTCTGCAAGGTCAGAGCTGCCCTCAGACATGGTGTCCAGACAGCAGAATGTCAGGCAGGTCAGGATGGCTTCTCATGAACCATAAATTAGAAAAAGAGGGTCTGAAACTTCATCCTCTGGAGCTACAGCAGACAGCCTCACTTACTGGAGTCGCTGGAGCCTATCATGAGATAGCTACAGCACAAAAAGATTTATTTGGTGTTATCTGTTTCCTCCTGCATGCCCTCAGTGATGGAGGCAATCTGGCACCAGGCTCTGTTTTCTTGGCCTCCTTGACGTCACCAAAGCATTTAACATTCTTTCTCAAGTGGCTGTTGATAGGCAAGCATCTTCACTGCCAGTGCCCCAGCAGGCCTCTGGAGGGAGCAGGATGGGTTTTATTAGTTCTCTGATAATGAAGAGAACTTGCTAGAGCATTTCTCTGTCAGTAAAGAGGAAAAACAAACCCGAGTTTGGTGGCCTTGTGCTGAGGCTCAGAACAGTTCAGCAGCAGGGATGTGGAGCACACAGCATCAACACAGGGTGTGCTCTTTAGGTTGGCCAGCACTTCCATTTAAAAATAGAGTACAATGACAAGGCTCTGAAACACATATCTAGCACCAGCATGTCTGTCAACTGAAACTTCTAAAATTAAATCTTTCTCCCAGGCTAGGAAAGTGAACCCAGTTTTCAAATGATAAATAAAAACATCTCCACGAAGCAGAATTAGTTCAACTATTAGCAATAAAATCACTACTACATCAGAATTTTAGTTCAAAGCTTTGCTCTCACTTCTGAATCATAGTGTGCCTAGAAAATGTACAGGCAGTCCCTAGAGAACAGACTTTGTACTTGCAAATCCTTCCTCCACACACTGCAGCATTAAACTACCCCCTCAGGAAGATGTTAAGCCCTTGTCACTTCTGTAAAATATCTTTAACATCACAAAAAACCCCAAACCAATAACAAAAACCACAGCTAAAATTGTTCTGCTTACCAAATACTTACTGCCAACCTGGTGGTTCTGGGACATTTAGCAGCCAACAACTGGCTTCACAGAAAATACCAAAAGTTTGAAGACTTGGACTGTTCATCACCTTCAAGTGTGACTTGGAATTCCAAGCTATGAAGTTAGAAGAAAACTTGGCTTGTGAAAGCTGAAGGGAGCCAGATCTCATGCCATGGCTCTTCTGCTCAGAAAGACATTCTAAAGCCACTGGTATTTTCACAGCAGTCTGGGACAGTCCAGTGGAAATTTCATATTATCTGTGCTGTAATACCAAGTGCTGTTTAAAACAAAGAAAAGCTTGATAAAAAAAAGAAATCTCTGAATTTTGTAGCTTACACAAGCAGACACACCTGACTGCAGCTCCAGGGGAATCTCTTCATCACTTGCGGCATGCTCTGCACACAAAGAGAAAATGGATCCAATGGATCCAAGTGACTGGTTTGTCCCCAGGATGATAATATGCTTGAATACTGGCAAAAAAACCAGCTTTTATTCCTTTTGCTCTGAAGTACAAGAGGAGACAATTTTTGTTCAGAACATTGATTTAGTGCCAGTGTTTGCATCTTGCTTGAAGAGACCATTCAGCTCCACTGACAGTCTGAAGTCTTCCAATACTTCCAAAACAAGTTCTGAACTGCCTGACTCCACACTGCAGACACTCCTGGGACATCCCAAAAGCAGCACACTTGAGAAGAAATGCAATAGCCCATTGAACTTGCTTTTTCTTTATGAGGAGCTACTGCCTAAATGACATTTTGCACATATATACCTGCAAAAGAACTTGTTCTGCAGGACCTCTCTAGCCTGCAGAGCTTTGGTCAGTCACCCCCTGTTGTCATTGGCAAAACAAACTGGTGAGCCACAAGGTTCCTTCACAGCCTGGATGTAATGAATAAAGTTTCTGATGGTAATCGATGTCCTGGGGATTTCTGCTCCTTTCTTCCAGGGAACAACAACAAAATTAGTATTTTTATCTGGAGCATGTGAGCAACTGCCTCCATTCCATTAGGAAATGTACTGGATACCTTGAAAATATCTTCAGGCTATCAAGTATCTCAGGAGTGCCAGAGAAAAGGAACCCAAATGCTGGGGAACCAGAACTCCAAGTGACCTTCAAGTGATGATGCCAAGAGAATCTTCTGTTCTCAAGAGGGAAATGAGAGTTTATTCCTCTTTGGCTTCAACACCATGCACACTCCCAGTTGTGAAAGAGATGTCAGAAAACAGAGGGGGGGGGGGGATAAAAATCAATCACATTCAATACAAAGTATAATATAGTAGTTCAGTGGTGATCCATCCTCACCAGACCTCACCCAGAGGAAGGGCAACTATGTAAAGATGGGATGAATAGAAAAGGAAAACAAATCAAGTTCTACTCTCTGCATGTGCTCAAGTGCCAGCAGAGGCTTACATCCCAAGCAAGGAATGTCACAGAGGTTAAAACCAGCTGCTCAAACAGATCATCTCATTAGATGATTGCACTGCTTCCAGCACCACAGGAAAACTGGAGATGGCTGAAAACCTGGAGGGAGATGAAAAAAATAACCTTTCATGCAGCCTAAACAAATAAAGCAACATAACAGAGAGCTCCAGGGCTCTGGGGGAAGTTCAGTGGCTGCCACATAGCAGAGTTCTAAGAAGATTTAGAACTCAATGTGGTAAAGCTGACAGAAGGAAAAACCCAAACAGCAGCTAAGCTCAAACCAGTCTGGCTACAGCTACTGAACACCACTCAAGATAAAAATACTAATATCTTCTACATATTTAGAAACCAGCTGTCAACTTTTCAAGTTACACACACAAAAAAAAATCTACTTAATCTACTTTTAGTTGCTGCAGCTCATTAACAGGCACCTCTTAGTTTTTCCCCCAGCAAATCAAAGGGTAACTAAACTTCTTTAGGGTACCTAGACTTTAAAAACGAAGCCCTAACCAATAATTTCTCCTGAGCAGCAGGTTTCCCAGACATGAAAGGTAAGAGATGCCCACAGTGTACCAGTGCAGTAACACTGCATCACAACTGGCAAGCCCCGAGATGGGCACTGGCTCTCATGGGGAGGGGTAGCTGCTGAGAGCAGGACAGAGCATGGGCTCTGGGCTACTGCCCACTCCAGCAGCTGCCCTCCCTGCTCCTCAGCCCACACCACACCAGGAACTGCCCAACATCTGCTTCAGAAGCCCAAGAAGCTGCCACCACAGTGCTCAGCTCAGCTGTGGTCCCAGTCCCCCTGCCCAGTAAAGCATTGCTGGGCTCCCTAAGTGACCCTGGCAGGACACAGCTCATTATTGCACCACGACTGAATCTTAACCCCCCCCCCCCAAGTTTATCTAGTGATTGTTACCTCCTTTTCCTGGATATTTAATGACAGATAACTGTTAACACAGTAGGTTAGGAAACTCTCTTGCAAGACCTGACAGCTTCTTCCTCCCCCCTTCTTGTTTTATTCTTTTTCAACCAAATGAAGCCCAGGATCCCCCTCCTAGGCAGTGGCACAGCTCAGGTCAAGCTGCTGAGGCTGGGATCATGTGCAGGGTTGCAAGGCATCTCTGCCAAGCAGCTGACAGCAGAGAGCTGAGCAGATCAATGATGACATTTCATTCACATCAAAGTGATGAGATTTCTAGATAAGACTGTTTACCCTTTGCCCACAAGGCTTAACAAGAACCTTTAAGTCCTTCCTCCAGGTTACTTTGCCTCTCAGTAGGTCAGAGAGCACCTGTTGCCCAGCCACTTTCACTTGACCCCAGAGCTTATTCTCACCACCAAGCCTGTTACCCACAGAAATGACATTAAGAAGCTCTCATCACATCTCAATTTCATTTTTTTTTTTCTATTTTTTTTTTTTTAAACCCAAACAGCTACTAAACTTTTTTTTTTTTTTTAGCATCTTGACCCAGAAGAGTTCTGGTTCAAGTTATAATCAGTAATGTTGCCCTGGTGTGGTCATAAGGATTCACCTTCTGACTCCTCTAAACCCTCCAACAAAGAGCTCTCCTCTGGAAATTGAGCTTTCTGCTCAGTCATGTTGCTCATTCTGCTTTCCCTGAATGCCAGTGTTTTTATACCCAGTGCAGCCAGCTCCTGCTAATCTAACAGCCACAGAAGCCACCCTTGCATTCAAGCAGCCTCTGATTTACAAGATGCTTTCTCACTCCTACAAGCTCAGAAAAAACCTTAAGGCACCTTTTTACAGCTGCCAAAAGCTCTTGTGTACCTGAGCAAGCTGCTGTAGCACATCAGCCAGGAGGGATCTGCTGCCATCATGAAGATGCCTTTGCTCTGCAGAACTGCCAAGAGGAATAAAATCAGGAAAGCAAATTCTTGTCACTGAAATGATGCAACAGACCCCCCAGGACAAATATATAGGACTAGGTCTGTTGCCTAAAAAAGAGTTATGTCCAGATATTTAACTTAGAAAAAAACCCTGCCAAACAAGCAAAGAAAAAACCCCCATGGATCCAGAGTTTGCTCCAAAGCACCTGGAAACCAACACATTTTTTCCTAGTGACTTGAAATTTGACATCAAACCAAATTCCTCAGAGAAGTCTCTACTTGGCCAACGAGCTGCTTTTGGTGAAGATGAGCAATCACCCAACTGCACTGTGCTGTGTTTTCTTCCCTTCCTACTTCAGAAGAGCCCCAGAGGTACTGCTTGGAGAAGGATCACTTGGAGCACTTCTCATGGCAAGTGCTCCTTGCTGACAAGTCTTTACCAGAGCATTCAAATAAATAACTCCCCTCTGGTTAAGTAAAACCACTCCTTGACATTGCTGTTCCCCACCACCAACTAATGAAGGAAATTCTAGCTCAAGTAAATAGTCATCTGTCTTACAATGACATCTGTTGTGTGCTGCACTCACCTGCTGATTTACATCTCCCTGACATTTTGCTTGGACGTCATCCCCAAACAGGAATAACTTCATCACTTCAGCCTCAGCCTCAGCACAAAACTCTGCTTGGAAAAGGATTCAGAGCCCAAGAGTCTGTGTACAAAAGCTGGGGCTTTTGCAAACTCTTCTCTGTAAGCAGAGAGGCCACTTGCCCTCCTTCAAGTGAGCATTTAATCATGTAAAAAAACCCAAATCCCAGGGGATGCTGCAGGTGTGCAGGTGTGCAAAGAATCACCAGCTGAGTTTACAATGGTTTTTATCAAGGTGGAAGAAAGACAGAGGCAACAAACATCATCTGCAGGAAAGGTCACCACCACACTGCAGTGGAACTGCAGGAAGCAGCCAATGACAGGCACCAAGCTTCCCAGAGCAAGGAATTTCTCAGCCCCCAGTCCCAGCACCACACAGCAAAAAACACTCAGGAAAGCAAGCAAATAACACTGATAAGAGCCCCAGGGTATAAACAGGTTTGGGCTTCACATCACTTGCTGTTAAGAGTACTTGTCACCATGCAGCAGTACATCCAGATCTTCTCAGGGGGGAGATGTTAGGAGAGCAGTTGAAATGCTGGAAAAGCAGCACCAGAGTGAGCAGGGGACAGCTGGCAAGAGCCTCTCCATCAAACAGCAAAACACACAGCTCCCTGGATCTTCTTCAGTCAAAAGGACAAGAAAATATTTTATTTTTGCAACAAGAATGGTCAAGAAGATGCAATTCAAGCTAAAGAGGTGCTGAATCAACCAGGACCCTGAAGCTGCCCACTTCTGGGAACAGGAGTCAAGGCAATATCCAAATAGCAGTGAAAACCAACTTCATCTTACAAACCTCAAGTCAGAGGCCTGAGAAGCTGGATGAGTCAGAGAGCTCATTAAAGCCTCACCACCAAAATGAGGACACAAATGAGAGTGAAAGGTGAGTCACAGACACAAACCACCAGCAGCAGAACCTGCCAGCTCCTACCAGCTCCATTCAGCCACAAGGGAAGGTGAAAACAAACTTGTTTTGTCATGTCAGAGACTATATATAGTTTACTGCTCTAGTTTCTGGGATATGAACTGTCTGAAGGGACACTTGATGAATATATTTAGCCTGAAAACCACTATATACTGGGGCAAAACTTGGAGCACACAACAGGCTTTGTCCCCACAGTGCCTGGGAAGAAAGTGTTAACTGAGGTGCTCAGAAATTTTCTAACCATGTATTGTTCTAAAAATCATCCTCCAAAACAACTCCTCCCCTTGATACCTCTCTTTTTTTTTTCAGCCTGCCCACCCTTGGGCTAGAAGAAGGAGGTCTGAGAAGCAAAATTAGCAAGATGTTACACTCAAAAAAAAAAAAAAAAAAAGGAGAGAAGAATGTACCCCCTCCCCCCAGCATAAAAAATTAATAGAAGCATGAAGATGAGCTCCTGTGAAGAACTCCCCAGCCTTCCCCACAAACCAAGACATGACTAGTCCAAAAAACCCTGGCTCATCTGCTTTGATGGTTCTAAAGCCACTTTTTGTAGTCCTTCCTAAAAACACCTTCCATTTGCACTCCTCTGGCAACAAGCAAAAGAAAAATGCATGCATTTCAGGCTGCTTAATATCTTCCTTGAACAAAAAGCTGAACATCAACAACATAAAGACATCATTATCTGTTCAGCATAAAGATCAGGTGAGTGGCATATTCAAATTAATTGTCAAAAATGGGTTTTTCTGCTGTGCTGACATAAAGAGGCAATAAATCACGTGGCCACAGGGGTATGAAATGGATCCAGTCTTCTGAACTATTCTGTTTCTTATGAAATAAATGTTAACAAAAAAACACAATATTGTACTCCTGGTTATATTCACTCCACGACATGACTTCAGATTAATTTAAGGCTTTGGAACAATATCCTACTTGGTGAAATCAGTAGAATTTTTGTCCTTATCTTCAGCTGGGACAGAATTTGGTTTATTACTACTGATTTAGTTAATTTATTCCACTGGTTCTTTAAAGAACATAGATGCTTACAAGTATAACCTCTCTGAAAAAGCCTCTTAGTGAACAAAAGAGGAAATCCTTTCTTTGTTGAAATCCTTTCAGCACTTTGAAAGCCAATGGACTTTAAAAAACCCACAACAATTTGATCCATCCTCCTGTTAAAACGTGGTTTGGGTTGGTTAATTTTAATTCCTCCGACATTATTCTTGTTTTCAAGATGGCTCAAGTCCATCTTCAGGTCCTTTCTGCCCAGGAGATTGTCTCCAAAGTCCCAGGCACATCACAAGCAGAGCAAACAAGCTCTAACCAACCTCCACCTACTCTGATGCTGCCAGCACACCACTCAGAAGATGTTTGAACACAGCAAAGCTCTCATGAAAAATACATTTATTTCGGAAGGCAAAGCCTGCCCCCATCATTTCAGAAACCCCTCCTGGACATCAGCAGGTGTTTTCCAAGCCAACAGGCTGCACAACCTGGCCAGGAATGTCACACACACACGCAGCACTTGACAAAAGGCAGGGTGCTGTGCCAGCCACTCCCAAATGAGCCTCAAGCACAGCCCCAGGGAGCCCCTTACCGTGAATGCCTGGATGTAATCAGAGACACAACAGCCTCCCACGCTCAGACAGAGGGATCTGGGCAAGGAAGAGTCTTGGTATAAAGTTCCCATCCTGCTGGGCTCCTGTGGTGCTCACCCAGGCAGCCTTGGGCTGACTAAAGCTGCACGGCCCCCCTGGATCTTGCAAGAATCCTGCTGGGGTGATAAAGCAGGAATCTCCTCTTATCAAACACTCCACCAGGCATTTCAATCATCTCACTTCTTTATCTGCACTACTAAGTTGTGTCCATATCCCAGCAGCTCACTTCCTGAATGCCTGATAGCAGCTACTGTAAGGCACAGGCACAGCACAACTGGCAGCCAGAGCCCTGCCCAGCCACTACAAAAACCTTCTTTTCTCATTTATCCTCTGTTCCTTGGCTTGCTTTGGCTCACCTGAACTTTGCTTTAGCTCTAACTTAAGGACAGACTCTTTGCTTCAGCCAAGCAAGGACAAGACTGTCATTTACCTGCTCTGTTTTTCCCAGTGACACTGCTGCAGGCTATTTGCTTTGACATAACATTATTATTATTTTTATTATTATATGTGTCTTTCCAATTGCTTAAGCACAGAAACAGAGGACCAAAAAAGGACAAGTCCATCAGAATTCATATCCCCATGTATGCCCTCAGGCACTGCTGCTGTGGTTTGATGCTGTGCACAGAACCATTCACTTCAGTCTGGGAAATACAAACTCAAGTCCACACACAAGTGTGTGTTGGCATTAAATCTGTGTATTTGTGAAGCCCTAGATTTAGAATCTTGTTACCTACACAGATTATAAGCAGTCATAATGCAACTAAGTTATGTTCCTCCTCACACATTTGATCCCCAGCTCATCAATTCTAATCAATTCTTTTTTATTTTGCCCTGTGTGAAATAGACTTTTTGGTTTCAATTCAGTTCTTACCTACAAGGTTGTGCCAGGAGAGTACAAACACAGTAAGACATCAGATACCAAAATGCTGGATGACCTAAGGAGGAAAGCATGTTCTGGAGAAGCAGATGCAAATCTACTTTCCATTTTCATCTGTGCTGTCCCTTCCTTCCCCACTCTGCCACCAAGCTGCAGCAGGATTAGCCCTGTTGGATTAGCAGCTCCCCTACCTGAGTCACAGCAGGCATGGGGATGCAAAATGACAGCCCCTGCCTCTGAGCAGATGGACAAGCATCTGGTCACTGCTTAAATGAAAAGAGAAGGGTGTTTTGCCCAGGATGAGGACATGTGCACTCTCCCTGCACTAATCAGTTAAGATACTGTACCTTGATCATCCCACCTAAGGGATGCCAGAGGGGTGAGTGCAGCTCTTCTCTCACAAGAAGAACAAGTGCTTCATTTCCACGTGGGTTTGGGCAGCAAGATAACCACAATGCTGGTAAAAAAAATCAATACCTAAACCCAGGGTGAGTAGAGACAGAAGCAGTGAAGGAAACTAAGGTGAGGAAGACTGGGGGGGGCAGCAGCCAGGGGAGGGATGGCCACGCTCACTGTGCTGCAGGGAGCCTTCACCACCTGCCAGGGGATGTTTGCCAGCCCACTCCACAACCAAGTGGAAAGGCCAGGAGCACAGGATGAGTTGCCTGCAGCTCAGAGGTGAGGCAGTTCTGCCCAGAGGTTGGCAGCCTCAACATCCAGGCAACCTGAGGCTTCCAAGACACTGAGCTTGAAACTCAGGGAGCCTCAGTTGCCAAACTCCTGTTCAGTTCCAACTCCAGCTCTGGGCCTTGGCTTTTTGACCTGCCAAACTGAGTTAAACTCTAGCTAGCTCATATTTTCAGGGCTTTGGGAGCTGTTAAAGTGTAGTGCTTAAGAGCTGAGTCAGCAGATCCCTAGACCCAGGGGAAGAAAAATGCATTTAACACATCAGTGACTTATTGCAATGGCATCAATAATCAGATTGTTACTGCAGGTTCAGTGAAGAGGTGCTCATGGGGCAACAGAGACAGCCAGCATGTAAATGCCATGCCACAGGGCAAAGCTTGCATGACAGAGACAAGCAGCCCACCTTTCACCAACTGAAAACTGGCAGTGGACACAGGGCTGCATTTGCTTTAGCACTACAGGGAAGTCCAGTGGATTTGACACACAAGAGAAAACACTTTTGGTGCCTTGCCCTAAAATCCTAAGGGCTAGGAACAAGGCAGAGCTCACTGAGTGTTCCAACACAGGCTCTGGAAATGCCACAAGACATTGTTACCTCAGAAGACGTGCAAAGCTACTGCAAAAAGCACACAAGTAACAGGCAATAAATGAGCCAAGATCAAGGGCAGCACTTCAGCTTTTAGAGCAGCTCTTCAAATCTCCCATACTTTGACTCTCAAACTCCTCTTGCAGGTCAGGGGAGGCATCTGACAGCTAAATCAGGCTGTTCTGAGCCCAGAGCAGGGGAAGGAAAAAGGGAATGTGAAGAGGCTATTCATTATTCCCAGCTTCCCCAGGCAGCTGCTGACAGACATGCCCATTCCTGCACTAACTACAGAGCAAAATGAAGGGGCTCAGCTTTTCTGAGGTGCCCTCTCTCATCTCCCAGCCTCCATGAATTAGGAGGAGGTGCACTGCTACACAAACACATCCCATTTGCAGGGAATTTCTCATCTAAACAACATTCCTTAGCTGAAAACATTCACATGGCAGTTAAGACATGAGGAAAAAAAATCACTTTAGTCCCGTGGCACATTCATTTCATACACACTTAATTACTAAATTTCTTAGAGGCTTGTAGCCATTAATAATCAGGGGCAGGGAGCTCCCAGCACTGATGTCACCCAGTTTAACTCCTGCTGGCTCTCAGACACGTAGCTGAAGGGTCACAATTCTCTTTCCAAGGGATTCCCAAACTCTAGCAGCAACTTACCCTTTCCTTCTGCTTCCATCCATGCAACAGGCTGTAACTGCAGGGCAGCATAGAGCAGTGTTCCCAGGGAAGTGCACACAGAATCAGCAGAGTATGGACACCAGAAATGTTCCAAGTCCCCTTCTGGATCTGATCAGAAGTATTCCAGAGTCTGGGAAGTCTCTGACTGATGAGGCATCTCCCAAGAGCAGTCAATTCCTGCTTGTGTCCATGCCAGGCTCAGCACATTTCTAGAGCTGCTCTGCTCACAATGGATTAGTATTAAAGGCCAGATCTGAAAGCCTCCCCACCTCATTAATATTCATTTTCGATTTTAAATGCCATTTACATAAGGCCTCATCCCCAAGGCTAGAAGCCTCAGATTGTATTCCAGTTTTAAATAGGCTGAATTCTCTCTGTTTCAGAAGGAAAACACTACCAGAGACAGACTCAGGGAACTACCTACAGCCCTGCTTTAACCTCCTGAGCACACAAATACACGCACTGCAACAATTCCTGCCAGCAAAGCACGAGCACAACTATCAGCAGATTTTCATTCTTGCATTATTCTGCTTTTGTCCCAGCTGCCAAAGCAGATGGGTATCATGTCTGCAGCTGAGTGAACTCACCAGGGGCAGCTTACCTAGTGAACACCTGGAAAACAGCTACAAGCCCCACAGAAAAACACATGAAGACACAAAGTGACTCAGTACTGACTGTCTCCTGGCAAGCACGGGCAGGTGCTTCTGCATCCAAAGCATTCTGATTACAGAGCAAACCTGGCTTTGATAGTCCAGAAGAGCACAGATCCCAGACTTCTCTGCAAGGATGACAGCAGATTTTTGGGGAGCAGTCTTTTAATCCTGTAGAGCACAGAGGACAGCATTATGAGCAGCAACAAACAGGTCTGGATGCTGAGGCAGAAAGCACCGGCACCCTCCTAGTCCTGCACTCTCCACTCCTGAAGGAATGAGCACTTCAAAGCAATGACTAGGTTTTCTGCTTTGACCTTATTCTCCATTGCAAAGCTTTTGTTGTAACACAGATTTCCAGCTCAGCAGCCTGTTAGTTTTTCACACAGAGAGGTAACCCTTTGCAGAAGCCTAAAACCAAAAGAATCTGGCATCATTCCTCCCCTTGTCCCCAGAGCAGCCTGCAGCAGTAAGAGCAGACAGGGCAGCTTTCCCAGCAGCTGGGCTGTCAGTTCCACTGGGTGATAGATTTTGATCAAGCTCCTGCTTTGCACATGAACCATCCTGTAGCTTTGATGAAGAATTAACTCAGACCCTCCTGCCCACTCTGAGGAAAGCAGCCCTGGCAGTGACAACCTCTCATCTCCATGGTCCATTAACTGGAAGACATCATTTCTGGGAGTCAGCCCCTTGCAGTAACATGCAGAATCAAAACTGTGGCAGTAGGTTCATTCTAGCCTTGAAAATCCTCTGCAAGATGTTTCCTCATCTTGAGTCAGCCCTGAAAAACAAGGATTAGCAGGCAAATCTCACTCCCAGTGGTGGTGGGGAATCTTGGTCATCTTCCACATTGTGTCTTTCCCACAAAAAAAAGAAGCCCAGTAAACTCAATTAAGGATACAGATGGGAAGCCCAAACACAGGAAAAAAAAATATAGCCTCTAAAAGACATATTTCTCCAACAATCTAAGTTTCAGGTAAAATGGAAGCACTGAGCTTTTCTCTAGCACAGTCCAGCTTTGCTGTTTTCTACCCTCACCATTCCTAGCCTGGTCACTCTGGTCCCTGGAGGGAGCTGCAGTTACCTTCCTCCCTTTGCTATATAAGGGAAGTCCACTGCAGCTGGACAGGCTGGGGATGGGAACTGCATGCCTGAAATCCCAGAAACAGATTAATGTGATCATCAGACAATAACAGTCTGCCACTGGCCTTTTCACTCATTGTGCTTTTGAGGATTACTGCAGCCATAAAGCTGTCACAGACTCCCAGTGATCACAGTTCCAGCAGCAGAGACACTGACAAACAGCTAACAAAAACCTCAGAAATCATCTCCCTGCACCCTTTCATCTCCCAGAATAGCTACATATGCTTTTTGTCATTTGTCAGATTGCCCATGTCCAAATAATCTTGTTTTCCACTAATGCATTTGTGCCACAGGCAATGCAAACAGAACCCACCTCCTGCTCTCCTCTGTTTGCTCTATTTGTCTTCTTGCTATTTCCATAGTTGGCATTTTATTACTTTTTTTTAACTTTTTTTTTCTCCCCCTCCCCCTCAAGTTTTTAATTTAGTTTATTCTTTATCGAGGAAATTAGGAGGTAGAACAAAGGATCAAGCTCTGACTCAGTACTTGGCCACAACTTGATATATCTCCACATCTTATAGATTTTATAACTTACCGTATCACTTTTCATTCTTTGGAATTCCTCTTAAAAAGAAGAAATCTGGTGGTTTTTCCAAGATGACAGGGAGAAATGTTCCAGAAAGCTGAAGTAAAAATCAACACTACCTTAACTCTCAATTTACAGCAACATAGGCTCCTTAGTCAACTTAAGGAAAAAAAATGAGCCCTGCAATTCTAACTTCATTCAAGGTTACACATCAACATTTCTAGCTTCAGTGCAGCTCTCATGTAAAATAAACAGGTGCCTTTTGCCTGACTTCTGTGTTGTGTTCAAGACAAAACCTGCACTGCATTCAAGACACTGTGTGGTTTGACCAGCTAGACTGAATACCCAGAGCACCTCTTCTGCATGTTAGGACAACACCAGGTCTAAAGCTTCCCAAACCATGCTGTTAATCAACTGCACCACTTTAAAACCTCCTTTAATACAGCAGAATTCTTTTCTTTGCCAAACAAGACTCCAACAGTAAACATGACTTTCAAATACACTTCCAACCACCATCAGTGCCACTAAAACCAGCAGCAGGACTTCATATTTCCCTGAAGCTCAGACTGCTGGTTCACCTCTTGCTCCAGCTAGTTCAGTGAACTGCTGAGGCTTTGAAAGCTGCCAGACTAGGAGGGTTTGGACTGGTGAGCACACTCAAGAGCCAACATCCCATAGCTGATGGGGCCAGCTCCTTCCAGTGCAGCTAGCCATAGCAGGGTCTGAAGCTCCCATGTTAGACAGGAGAAAAAATACTTTTCCAGTGTAGTTCTAGTGAAAACTGAATGCTCTGCTCTCCTAGCAGCAGTGTTAGAATGCCTGGGCAGCAGCTGCCTTGAGCATGGGCTGCCATCTAGCAGCTAAAGGGAATAAATGCAGGGAAATGTCCAGCTCCAGGAGCTCACAGCCTGTCTTTACACAGCTCTTCAGAAAAAAAAGGGCTCAGCAAACTGAACGTGCCAGGTGGTGCTTTATCAACAGTCAGATCTCCACTGCAGCTCCAAACTGATCAGATCACACAAAGTCAATCTGGTCAGAGGCAGCCCAGAGGTGTTTTTGCAGTGGGATTGTGGTGGTGGTGAGTTAGTCCAGCTGCTTTCCAAAACAAATGCAGCCCAATTCACTCCTCCTGAAGGGAGATGTTTTGCTGTGTGAGGTTTGAAGCTATGAAATGCTGTGAAACCAATTAAGTCTGACTGAACCACAACAGGCATTCAAAAGGCAGGGCCTAAAAATCTGATCCTGAACTAGAGAGTCAGCAGAAAATAAATGTGCATAAGCAAGTTCCTGAAGTGTTACTGAATTTGTTCTTGTTTCTTAGAACCTGTGCAGTCTCCAAGTAAGTCAGAGCTGTTGTAGACAGAAGTTCACTCATCATTTAGCTGTCACTGGCTTTAATTTGCTTTCACAGACCAAGAGCCAGAACATTTTACAACTATAATATGAAGTGACTTGCCAGAGTGTTTCATCCACTGATCACCTCTCCCATGGAAGAGGCCTTGAGATGCCATCATGTTGATGCCTCAGCACACCACAGCCACAGAGCTACCAGGGCTTTCAAGATGCTGAAGTGTCCTGTTTAGATAGGAATAAAGAACATTTTGATTCTGGATGGTGGGAAGAGAAAGCAAGGACTCTTGCTTTGCAACCTCCACTGGCAAAGAATCACTTGCTCCTTAGGATTTTCAGGGCCACCTGCTTCCATCACAGCTTTCTCAGGGAAACTGGAAGTCAGCAGGGGAAGAAAAGCAGCACAATGACAAGTGGGAAAGAGCTGACAGAGACCTAGGGAAGCCAAAGGGAAGAATTACACAGAATTACAGAAACAGAACTCAAACACTGCTTCAAGAAAGTCTCCAGCCTTCACAGAGAAGAAAGTAAAATGAACTTATGCTTTTGAGGGGAAGATTTTCCATAATAATCAGCAAAAATAAGCAGCAGAATCCACAGCAGCCTGGTCATAAGGATCCAAGCTGACAAAATCAGAACTCCCCTTTTGTCATTCTGACTGAAATAACTTAACCATGCAAATATATCCTCTATCCTGAAGTTACTCAGCTGTCCTTACTACTGGGATCTGTCACAGGCTACAGTGCTGGAGAGCAGAAGTCTACAGGCTGCAGGGAAGCAGGGTCTTGTATTCACAATTCCTCGTGGACTGCAATAAAGACAAATGTGTATTAGTGCTTTAAGTGCATTTCCACACCCAGCCCTCTCACCCAGCTCTAAAAAGACACCAAATTCTTCTTAGGAGCTCAGAATTAAGCATCACTTTGCATGTTTCCTGCTTCTGCTACAAAACTTGCATCTGATCAGTCCCTTGTGGTTTAAACTATCCTAGCTGCTTTCTTGAACCACTAACTAACTGTTGATGAATACAAACCTCTGCTGCCACACCAACATCAGCTCTGCAGCAGGTCATTCCCACCATGAATTCCATGGGGCACCAAGAAGCACGAGTAACACTGAAGAAAAACAAAGACATTTGGTGGAATTCCTCTTCTCAGAAAAGAGTAAATCAAAGGTGACACAAAGCTGAGGTCAGAACTGCTCAGTGTGATTACCTCCTGTTCCACTGCCCTCCAGCTTTCACAGGGTGGAAGCTTATTTTTTTCATGGGAAGACAAAACCAACCCCATGTACTTAGAAAGTTTGAGTTTTGCCTCAAATTGTACTGTACTGCTTGAACAAACATCCCTTTGTTGATGCCTTCCCCAAAGCTATTTGTAGCAGAAGAGCAGGGGTTTGCACACTCAGGCTTTGGTATTTACAGCCAGCAGTCCAGAGACAGCTCTGCTAAGAATTCTATATTAAAAACAGACCAAACAAAGCTGTTGAGAGTAAAAGGAACCAGAAAATCCTCATCTTTCAGAGACACCAGTGAAGATGCAGAGCTACATCTGATGTCTGCTTTTCTCCATCAGCCAGGAAAGAGCAGGGCAGAAGTACTTACCAGCTGGACAAGGCAGACACCCAGCAAACAGCTCTTACCTACTGTGCTCAGCTCTCAAACTTTAGGAGCAAAAAAAAAAAAAGGGCAGGTGATTTTTCAACAGCTCTATTTAACAGGAAATCATTTTCTAGAGAGAACTCATAAACAAGATGAGGTTGTCATCCACCCAGATGAAATCACTTGGATTTGATCCTATAATTAATCACAGCTACTAAAAAAAGGAAAATCTCAAGGCAGCCCCAGAGTGAACAGCAGATTGCCAAGAGTATTAAAACCAACACACCTCAAGCATCACAAATGTATGTAATGCCCAGCTCGATAAAATATTGGAATATCAATTTATTAAAAAGTTGTGTGAACTGTACATACATAAACTGCAATATAGCTGACAAATCTGAAATATAGAATTTTAAAGGAAAATCATTTATTTCTGAAAATATTTAAAATATTGCATTTCTGGCAGCAAATTTCAAAGAAGTGCTCTGGAACGGGTGCAGTCTCTGTGCATTTGGCTAGCATTTGTCCTCAAGGTGTGGAACAGATCTGCTGGCTGATTTCTCACAGCACAATCTTGCAAACTCTCTTTCTTTCTGACTTGCAGAGACAGAATTCAGTTTCCAAGAAGAGCAGCAGAACTTTCTCAGGAATGCCTGTGGTCCTTGCTGGTGCAGACACCACCACTTCCCCAGAGTCCAGGACACCTTGCACACGTGCTAGTCATGTAACTGCATCAGCCTGTGCTTTGCACACTACAGAATAAGTCTTTGATTTATTATTTTTCTGTTTATTTCCGCCAAGGCCACTGAAAAAACGAAGGCCTTTTCATCTGAAAGGTTAGCATACATGTCAACTTCTTTTTCTTGTTTCTCTGTAGAAGAAAAAAAGTCACTATTAGAAGCTTTTTCCATTATCCCAAGGTAATGCCAGTCACAGCAGCTTAATGTGGAATGGCAAAGCAGTGAAACAGCTGCTAGGCTGCTCCTCTGTGCACTCAGTCTGGGTTGCTCCACTTCCACCCTCCCACCATGCACAGAGGAACAATGCTGGGAGGAGCTGTGCACACAGACACCACACACACTGCTTATTCAACATGAACCTTTTCATTTTTCATATCTAAGCTCCTCCTCTTTTTTTCATACTACCCAAATCAAACTAATCCAGCCACCACCAGCGCCCAGCAAAATTCAATGTATTTTTTTCCCCCTGGTTACTGTTAACAGATTACAGATTATTATTATTATTAATTCTCAAGTTTCCCTTCTCCCACCATCCCAAAGTACTGTCTTTTAGAGACTTCAGCTTTCTCTAAAGCAGAAATGTTGATCAAAAAGTATGAGGGATTAACACAGGTCTGCAAGCTTTATGCATTCTGAACACAACTCCAGTTCTCACCAGTGAGGCACTTGCATCTGCATGACACTCTCACAGGATACCATGGTTTCTACAGCTATTATTACAACTTTCCACTTGAATCTTCTCTGAAAGTAGCTTTGACTCATTTCTCTAGCAGAAGAGAGTTCTACAGAATCACAATGCCATTTTTTGTTAAGATGGAGGAGTTAAAAATGCCTTCTGCTGTACAACTAACAGGCTCTTTAGGTGAAAATATTCAGCCTTTCTGGAACATCTCCTCCAACCCACCAGCCCCCACAGCCCTTCAGACTGTGCCTGTGTGTAAATCCCACGTGGACCATCCCCCTCTCACACCTTTTGCACAGGTTCAGAGTCCAAAGTCCTCAGCTTCACCACCCAAGATAGTGAGTTAGTTCAAATGTGCACGTGGAGCAAGCAAAGGTGCAAGTAATGCAGTCAGAAAACACTGGGAAATCAACACTTGGCTCAAGACATTTAATTCAGCTTCACTTTTAGCAGGATACTGACATGTAACTGTAAAAATCCATCCCTTGTTAAGCATCCAGGAAGTTTAGTCAGAGTCCAGGCCCCTCTTTTTGAGCTGCACTTGTCAGCAGCACTTTCACAATAACCAATGCCACTTCCTCCAGCAGATGAGGGTTTTTTCTGCCTCTTCTAATATGATCAAGGTAGTTCCTGAGATGACAAGGCAGTCTGGGAACAGGCCTAGCTGTGCACCACAGCCCCCCACAGCAAACCAAACCACCACCCCCAGGCTGACTCAAACCATTACCAAGTGTTTCTATTTTCCAAACATACTGGAGGCAGCTCTGACAAAGGCTTTCAGTGCTGCTTTGGACAAGCCAAGGCTGCAGGGAGTAGTTCCTATTTTGCAGGGTCATCACATGGCTCTGAATCATGTGGCAGAGCATTTCTCTGAGTGCCAGCATGCTGCCATATCCCACAACCTACAGCACCTCCCTCCTTCCTCCCCCTCCTTCCTTCTTGCTAAACCTGCAGGGAAAATAGCTTATTTTTTTTATAAAAAACCCTTTTGCTTCTCCTATTCTTCATGATATTGCCTTTGCTCTCATGGGAACAGGAAGGCTACATAAGAGCCAAGGGCACAGGCATGCTGGGGATGAGAAAAGCATGACAATTAAGGAAGGGAAGCTACAGATGTCAGGGGTGTCCTTAGGAGGCACCAAACCTTTAACAGCTTTGTGAGCAGCAGCCTCTTAGGAACAACAGCACAACTTCTGTGGGCAAGGAATGGGTAGCAAAATGACCCTAGAAAAACACACCAGGCAAGGAAATCAGATATTTCCAAGTCTAACACTGTCTTGCACTCCAGAACTGACTCTCAACACTATGCAGAAAGCTACAAGGACTAGCAGTGAGTCACACAAAAACCATCTTCATGGGAGCAAAACAAAAGTTGCCTAACATGCTGTAACACAAACAACACTGAAGCAGCAGGTCTGGTAAAGGAATAACATTTCCCAAATTCCTCCTAATTACTCACATCAAGTGGATCCATTTTATAAGCCAATTGAAAAGGGAGAAGTCAGTGCTAACTTGTTTTATAGTGATTACTTATGGAATGCTGGGCTCTCTGCTGAATTCATTTTTACAGCCACACAGATCAAGGGTGGGGTTGGTTTGTTTATTGGGGGGTTTCTTTCTTTTGTTTTGGTTAGGTTTAGTTGGGGATTTTTTTTTCCATCTGCCCAATAACCCCCACAGTGGCCTGCACACATTACAGTCTGACACAGCCAGAATTAAGTCAGAAGTAAGAAAATATCTCCTCTTCCCCCAGCCAAAGCACTAAAGCAAAAACTAATTCCATTTTTTTGTTCTTCCCCTCCCATCTTCCTTCCAGACTTTAAGTCCACATTAAGTTTTGGATTCATTATTCAGGCCTAAAAATTAGTATCTCCAAAACCAGACAGCAATGCAGTGTCCATAAGCAATTAAACTAAGAATCCTAAGTGCATGGAACAGTCTCTTGATTGGATCAAGATGAAGAACAGCAGGTCACCAAGAAACCTGAATCAAGGAGTTAATTCTTTCCTCTAGAGGAGCATTCTGCAGAAACATGGGGCAAAAATGCAGGTCATAGCAGTGACTTAAGATTCCCTTCTTTACTTAGAGCAATTTCTTAAGCAATCCAGTCATCCTGACAGCTCTGAGAACAGACATCATCATATTGTTTGTCCTTTTGGTATACAGCAGCATCTCAAAAACTCCCCCAAAGCAAAAACCAAACCCTCCTAAGCACTACAGCCCAATGGCTCTCAACCTACACATTGCAACCTGGGGGTAAAAACTCAGTTCTTTGTAGGTTCAGGACACTGAAACAAAAGCACATGTGGGAAATTGTCCCCTCCCCACGTGGAGCTACCAGGTACTGGCTAAACCAGCCTAGCTCATTAGCTGCTTGGCACAGCATCAAGGTTTATGAATGAAATACATCTTCACAGAGGCAGCAAGCCCAGTGAACATCTTTCTGCAGCTTTCATACCTCTTTCCTCCTCGTGCTTTTTGGCAGAGGCACTCTTGGGTCTCCCTCTTCCCCTCCTGCTGTGATCTGAGTGGCTGTTGGATCTGGATCTTTTCCTGTTTTCCAAGTCCTTGTTTCCTGCAGAATTGATCTTCTCTCGTTTCACTCTCTCCGTCCTCCTCCTCTTGGCTTCACTCTTGTTTTCTGTGCAAGTGAACAGAGAAGGGATGATCTAGGGTTGTCATCTTCATTCTCACTCCACTCTTAGTGTTCACCCCACCCAACCCCCTTTACCTCCTAGCAGAAGTGGCTGGATGTCTGTCCCCTTACAGCACAGTTCTATTTGCACAACATCCATGCAGAAATGAGGGTGTCAGATCCTGAATCAGATCCTTGACTCCTTGGTTACAAGCCTTTCATTTCCAATTAAAGCTTCAAATTAATGCTTCAAATGCAGTTTGCAACATGAGAGCAACCTGCCCAATTCCCTGTCTCAAGCAGGGCCAACAAAAGCCACTTGCACAGGACCATGGCAGGACATGGAGACTCCAAAACCTCTGTGGGCAGCCTGTGCTAGTGCTCAGTCACACCCAAAGTGCTTCCTGATACTCAGAGGAAACACCCCAAGCTCCAGTTTGTACCTACTGCCTCTTGGCCTGTCACTGGGCACCACTGAGAAGAGCCTGGCTCCATCTTCTTCCTTCCTTCAGCTATTTAGACACATTGAGAAGATTTCCCTGAGCATTCTCTTCTCCAGGCAGAACAGTCCCAGCTCTCAGCCCTTCCTCAAAGATGCTCTAGTTCCGGCATCATCTTCACCCCAGCCTGGACTCCTTCCCACCCTGAAGCATCTCTTTTGTACCCAGCTGAACTACAAGCAGCCTTCAAAACACTGGTAGAGTACCAAGAGCTTGGCTTCTCTTTTGTACACCTGGTAGATCATTTTAAGAAGTAATTGCTGTAGCTCAGATACCTTAAAAACAAAACAAACAACAACTTCTCTGATGGGTGCTTGTTCTGGCTAATTCCTGCTAGGCCTGGAGGAGAATGTTAATCAGGTCAGAATGCACATTCAACTGACTTCTTTCTGCACCCACAGAGCATATACAAGTGAGACACAGAAAAAAAAAATAAACTACTTTTGAACTTAACCCGTGCAGAGAGAAGCAAGACCCACCCAGTTTTAGACTGAACACATGATCAATTTTTCCTCTCAGAAAATCCAGCTTCAATCAGCATGACCTCTGAAATCAGATCCCTCTGGCACCTCTAGACGTTTAGCTTCCAAACAGGATTAAAACCAAGCTTTCTGTGCCTTGTTTTGCACAGTGCCCTACGTGTGCAGCTAGAATACACACAGACTAAACAAGCATCACAAGAATAAAAGAAGCAAAAGTGAAAACATCAGCTGCACCCCCCTCAAAATGCAAGAAGTAGCATCTAGTTTACCCAGGGCAGTCAAATACTCCATCCTTTGCCTCCCAGAAATAAGGGAGAAATCCCCTTCTTGCCATCTTACCTGTGATGGGTGGTGACCTCTCAGCACGTTTAGCATGTAAGAGCTTCCTACTAATAAATATATAGCCACAGGGACATGATTTACATGCAACAGGAACCTGGGAAAACAAAAGAAAGTCTTTCAGATCATTTCAGTTCATGACAAAATTCCTATCCAATGGAAAAAAAAACAACAAAACCATGTCACTCATGTTTTTTTCTCAGAGATAGCTCTTCAAGCTCAGCCTGTGCTGCAAAGTGTGGCCTGTTGTGCTACACTATTGTATTTGAAGGGGTTCTGCAGTGAATCACCCATTTTCCTGATGCAGCAGTCACAGAACGAGTTGGAAATGTGCAGCTGCTGTGGCTGCTTTGTACTGCAAATCCTCTCCCCAAGGGGGTGGGGGAAAGAGGAGAGCAGGAAAACAAGGCTGAAGTAGAATAGAAAGAGAATTTCTCTTCAGAGCTCTCAAGTATCCTCACTCATTCCCACTTTTGCTGCCTTTATATATTTAAAAAACCCAAAAAAATCAGGGAAAATGTGAGTTGAAGCTGTTCGGATCTTCTGAATAGATTCAGAAGTGTCTGAAAGCTACTCCTTGAGAGCATCTGAGGGACTCCAGTGATCTCTGGATCAGCCAAGCAGTGGGATCAGCACATCCCCCCACCAGAATATCACTTAAACCAAGCTAAACAAACCTACAAACGCCACATTTGCATGAAAAACGACTCAAATTTACTCGGGGTAATTAAAAAGTGAGGCTGATGAATTAGAAACCTCATTACCAAGACCTCTTGAAATCTTTGAAAGCAGTAAGGAAGAATACACCATACTGCTTTGATTAGATTTCAGAGTGCAAACACAAAGCAAAGCAAGTTGGAGCAGAGATCTGGAAGAGATTAGCACAAGAGGCATTAAAGTCGAGTCATGTTGAAGCACGACATGGGGGGGGTGAAGAAGCAGAAGGTAATTTCTCAGTTGTAATTCTTGCAGACAGGTCTCCACAAGTTTCCCATGGCCCCTGAAATAAACAGGAGGGCAGAACCACCACTGGCTGCTCCATTTTACCAGACATGCAGAACCACCAAATTCCACTGGTAGGAAAAAAAAAACCTGCTAAATGAGCACATTAATCTGTAAAGGGAAAATCAACTGCTACTCCCAGTAAACCAATTATTATCTTTCCACAGCACATCTTAACTCCTGTGCTTCACCCCAGGAACAACTTACCCATAGACTTCTGATTGAGATTTTATAGAACTAGAGACTTCTTAATTCTCTTTATGGAGACAGACATCATAAAGCCAATTCCAAACAAGCTTTATTGAACCTTAAAGCTCAGAAATTAGCACCCATGTGCACACATCTCTTTATTCATACTAAAAAGCACCAGTTAGCAGAACTTGCCTGTATTAAGGTGATGCAGCAGTTGCATTTAAACCCATTTCTGAACACCTGGGTCTCTCCACTAATTAATTACAGGCTCAGCCTGAAAATAATTTGGGGGAAACCACCCCAAGAGATTGGAGCAGACCCAGTATTTTGCAGTGAAGGTGCTGAACAGAACAGTATTGCTCAGATCTGGCAGGTAGGTGCATGTGTCATTTGGCAGGGTGGGAGGATGAGGTGGGCAGGGGTTTATTCACTGGAACAGATCACTTATCCTTGGAAGATGTGCACTAGTAACACCCTGTAATGTCATCAAGGCAGCACAGAGCTAGAAACACTGTTTTACTCCTTAAAACATTTTCCTGACCAAAAGGCAAGTGAGTTTCTCATGCAAAAAGTCTACCTGAAGCTAAAGGAAGTGATGCTGCTTCTGGTTGACTCCAAGTACTTCAGGCTCCCTAGTATAATACAGCCATGTTTTGGTTGTGAAAACATAATTGAGAACACCTTTTTTATTAGTTAAAAAGTCTAGACAGCAATTACAGATCACCTCAATTAGAAAAAAAAATGCTTAAAAGCCTAAGAAGCATTACTCACTAGTGTGCTCCAGGATTTGTGGCGGCTGCCTAAACACTTCCATGCAGGCCACTTCTGGCAAAGAAATCAGAGCCAAATACAAAGCCCTTGTTTATGGAAGAATTTAAGAACTGCTGGTACAGACACAACCACTTGAGAATCCCACGAGAGCTTCCTCACACTCTGTCCAGGGCTGTAGGTTTGAGTTTCTTGTTCTCTCAAACATTTCCAATAGCTTTTCACAAGGTCCTGGGAGCAGGCAGTGGTTGTGCCAGGGCAGGACACACATGCAGCTGAATCCCACCCTGGCCACAGCAGAGCTGCTAACAGAAAATCCCCACTGACAGATGCCTGTCATGTGTTGAGAAGTGCAGAACAAAGTGGAAGTTTCAGCATCAGCTGAAAAAAGCCATCAGGTTTGCTTATTTGCTCTTCCTATTGTTGGTGTTTTGACACCGACTGTGTTTATTGGGAATAAAAAAGGAGCCACAACCAACCCCCCCAAAAAAACCTCCACTCTCTTATTCAACCACTCACTCATTTTCATTTCTTTTTTCTTTTCTTCTTTCTGAACAGACAGAACTTGGCACACATTGGGTTTTTTTCCTCAAAAATAGCACTCGGTGATGAGCTTAACACAGAAGCATTTGCAGTGGTTCATCTATTGCTTAAACCCTGAAAGGTTGCCTCCAGCTTCACATTCCCAACTGTTCCAGGGGTGAAAACACTATAAAAACTGTACAAGGCACAACAAGTTAAATTATTTTTTAACTTTTTTTTTAGCCTTTACAAGCAGAAAAATATGTCATGAGATTGAATATAGCTAAAATAGTGTACAGCAGGGGAGGTTGGGGATCGAGTAACAGCAGCATGTTTCCCATGATGACATGTAAAAGCTTCTCCCCCTGCCCTGAGCCCCACAGCAGCTTCTGCAGGGCTGTGCTATTGTTCCCTGCTGGAACAAACCGCCCTATTTTTATACTAGCAGCATTCCCACTAAAAAGCAGAAACGAAGACAAGCTCGTGAGCCAGTGACAGCAAAATCAGCTGCTGCTGCTGTTTCAGGGTAAGTCGCTCCATTTTGTACACGGAACAGAACTGCAGCGAGGCGTGAGAGCAGCTCGCCTTGTTTATTTGGGTTATACCGACACAAATCCAACCCATTTTGCTGCTTCTCAACTCCTTTCTCCGGCAGAAACCACCCCAACCGAGCCTCTCCCAGCCAGCCCCGGGCACATCACGCACCCCAAGGGCGGCCGGAGCCGTGCCCATCATGTTTTCCACGTCCCTAAACGACACCAGCACATCAACAACCGTGCCCGTGGCTCGGAAATCCTCCAGCGCAACGCCGCGATTCCCCTACCCTCCCATCCCCGACCCGCTGAATGTTACCCCCTCTTCCCTTCAGAGCCCCGCACGGCGGCAGCGCGGGCAAAGCGGCGAGCGGAGCAACAGGAAGCCAGAGGCGGCGGCTGCCGGGGGGGAGCCGCTGGGGCCGGGCACGGCTCGGAGCCCCGTACCGCCCGCAGCCCCGCACCTCGACCGTCTCGGCGAAAGGTCGGCGCGGGACAGCGCTCACCCACCGTGCCGTGCGAGGCCAGGCCGGAGCGCAGGCGGCAGAGCTGCTGCCAAGCAAGGACGGCAGCTCGGGGCGGTGAAGAGCGGGACTGTGCCGAGGGAGAGGGTCCCGCAGCCACCGACCGCAGCCTACCGGCTCCCGCCGTCCCGAGTCCCGGCCAAGGCTTCCACCCCCCACGAGCCGGAGCCCCAGCAGCAGGAGCCCCTGTGCCCGCTGAGGGGCCGGCGAAGCCCTTCAGCCCCGCGGCAGCCAGCGACAGCCAACCCGCCCGACCCCGGCCCGGCCAGCGCTCCTCGGGCTCCCGGGGCGACGGTTCCACCCCGCGGCCACTCGCTGGCGGGGTCGCCCACGGAGAATAAGGAGCCCGGCAGCCGCCTCACCTGCTGGTCGCACTCTGGGCAGGATTTAGTAGCCATCTTCACTTTCTTAGCCCTGCTAGAAGACATGCTCGCTGCTGCCGCTGCCACCGCCGGAGCGCCCGCCGCTCCACCCCCTGGAGGGCGGGAGGAGAAGGCGGGGACCCGGGAGTGCAGGGCCGACGGGAGCCCGCACAGGCTGAGCGGGACAAGCCCTCCCTGGCCGCTGCCCTCCGACAAAGGAGCCGCTCCCGCCCCCGCCGCCGGAGAGGCTCCGCCCAGCCCGGGGACGGCAGAGTCGGGGTGGGATTGGGCGCCTGCGCGGGGAGCAGTCACCGCACCCGCCCGTCTGCTGCGGGGAAGAAGGCGAGACAGCCTCGCCTCGCCTCCCTCGGTGGAGCTCCGGAGCCACCGCCCACCGGGGGTGCGATCGGCGTGGCTGGGAGCCGGGCAATGGGCGCTCAGAGGCTGCAGCGGGAGGACGATCCCCTGCCTTGTAGGAATTTCGTATTGTTTGTACCGGAATCGTTTAGCTCATTTAAAAAAGAGGAAAGGGATGATGACAATGCTGCCATTAACAAGAGTTTGGATGTTGGGGGGTTTTTTTTATGCTACAGAATGTCTGCTGGAGAAAAGTGCAGCCAAGTGTCACCAGAAAGTTCATTTTCGAGTGCTGGAAACAGCCCAGGCTGGGCTGCAATGCTTTGGGATGGGTAGCAAAGGATGCATCTGTGGGGCTGGCTCTGGGCACAAGGCAGCAAACTTTTAATTTCATGTCTGTGCTTTAGTCTTGAACTCAGTTTACTGCACCTATGTACTGACAAGAAAACACTGGAGGAGAGGAAGTTTGACTACGACTTGGGTCTGTGCTTCTCTTTCAGGGAAACTGACCCCAAAGCAGTTTGGAGGAAACTTTTCAAGTGACTTTCCCAGCTCTTGAAGGTTCTGCTGTCTACTGGCTCACATCGAGTTACTCTGTGCCTTTGCTCAGAGCTGGGTGGACAGGCAAGTTAAAACAGACACTTTTTCCTTCAGGGAGAAAAAGACCAGCATTTGTCATAGTTTCTCAGCTTCAAACTCTCCCTCCAGCAGAGGTCTTGCCTCATGTGGCTTGTGGCTGTTCCCCTGGGGGAGATACCTCCCAGTGCCAAGTAAGCTTGTCTGGAGTCTAAGGATGGATTTATCCAGCAGAATGGCTAAGCCTCCTTTATTACAGCTGCTGGGAAACTTCAGACTCACACAAGAGCCATCATGCTCTAGATAAAGCTGTTTGTGCTTATTACAGATTGTGAAATGACATCCTCTGGAAGGCCACAAAGAATAACAAGTGCATAGACCTCTCCAGAGGAAAACCTGGATGTTCAGGAGATGAGACAGACCAGTTGTGTGATACAATAAAATGAACAACAGGAAGGAAGCAAGCACATCTTCACCTTAATCATTTGAAATATGGATCTTCTCATTAATACTGATGCATTATTCTTCTATAATAAAAGCCCACTGGTGACAATCTTAGGAGAAAATTGTCCTTTTTTAGATTAAAAAAGCAACTAATCTCTTCCATTTAATACTCACCATGATCCCCTCAGAGGAGATTTCTCACATTCTCTGTTTGAGGTGGGAGGGAGGTTGCAGTTGTGGCTCCAAGTATGATCACTCCACATCATTTACTGACTTCTCTCCATTAATTCTGATTATCAGGGACAGATCTCCCAGGGAGAGCTACTGGATAAAACAGAGTAACAGAACCCTGGACTGTGCTATTTTTTCACATGCAAAATGAGGAGATGCAAGGGCTTTAATCACTCCTGATCATTTTAGGCTCCACTTTTCACACCAGGAGAACATCTTTCCACCCTCTAACAGTGACTCTAAAGAGACAGGAGNAGAAAAAAAAAAAAAAGGATGGGTGCTTATTAAACTACTCTACAATTAAAATTTCCACTCTGAAACACTAAACAGACCTGCAATGCTTGTGTTTGTGACTCACAAAGGACATCTAGAGTATAACTAGAAGTATTTTAAATCNGCCACCTCAAAGCACCCTCATGGAGAGGAGCACAGCTGGTTGTGGACAGAAACTCCACAAAGGCAGCTCCTAAATGCAGATGATTATNAACAGACCTGCAATGCTTGTGTTTGTGACTCACAAAGGACATCTAGAGTATAACTAGAAGTATTTTAAATCCTGAATATTGATAGTGGAGGAATATCACTGAACTCTGGTTATCAGAGTTCACACAAAAAATGCTCTGGGATTTTTTAATTCATTTTAAAGAAGAAGGAGCAGCCACAGATAAAGAGTCTTGGGTGTTTCAGAGGGTCTTTTAACAGCAGGTGGCTCTGCTGTGTAAAATACCAGTCTCCAGTAAGGAAGTTAATGAATATACCAGAGAACTCCAGAGATTGATGACAATATCCTGCCTTTCTTTATAGAGCAAATAAACTAGTCGCTGACAGTTGTTCAGCTATTTTAATACAAAAATATTTCCCTTACTTATACAAACAATATAGTGTTCACAGCTAGATTATTATTTTCCAGACATTTTTTTTACCTTGTTATTCTACTTAGTTCTTTAATTCTGAGTTCTGAAAGTCAAGGAATATTTCTTCTGCATCATTTCAGGGATTTAACCCAGCAGTAAGAGGAAAAAAATACCTTTGTAAGTGTCCTCTCTGTGCTTTCAGCTGTGGTGCAGTTAGTTCTCTTCACAGCAGCTGGGATTTGTGCTGGATGCAGTGGTGATAATCCAGGGATGTTTTCATTATTGCTGAGCAGTTTACACAGAGTCAAGGCCTTTTCTGCTCCTCATCCCACCTTGAAATTAACAGAAAACACATTTAAAATGTGTTTTATGTTCATTTAAAGTAGAAAATAAGAAAGTTATGTCATTTCTCTACTTGATGAAAAAAATGACAGGTTTTTAAATACCTATTCCTGATTAAGCAATTCTTTCCTAATTAGTCATCTATATTCAGTGGGGGTTTTCTTCTTTCCACAGATAAAATGCTATCTAGAGAATGCCAAAGTTCTATCTAAAATAGAAAGTATTTGTACCAAGACCAGAATGCATCAGGAATATTACAAATAACAGAAACAGCCAGATGATCATATTTGCAATGCTACTGTAAATTAATTGAAGTTGTTAATGTTGCAGTACACAGAGGAAATGAGGAAAGCACTATATCAAAATTATCTATATTATACAGATGAACTTTAATCCTATTTTATATGACTCTGGTTTGGGCAATTTCAGTAATGACAACAGCCTGCAATGCTTCATACTGTGCTTGTCATCAGTAGGCTTCAGAGTAGCTGTAACCTGAGTGCCCCCTGAGACATCAATACTGGCCCTAAGAGCTCCTCTGAGATCTCTGAACAACACTGAAGTGGTGCAAACATTGCCTTTGTTCTCCAAACACAAGTAAACATGGAGCATTTTTGTAACCAGGAAGAAGTATTTTCATTTCTAGCTCCTGTATTTTAATAAATTGCTATATTAGTGATGGGAAAAAAAAATATCCTTGAACTTTTCAACTGCATGGTTTTTATTCTTAAATGTGTCTCATGCAGTGACCTTGTCCACGTATTTTCTAACAATGAGGTACATGTCACTGAAACCTTGTTGGGAAAATCCCCCTCTAGTCAAGCTCAAGCACAAGCTACAACATGAGCCCCATGGTCCAGCTCAGGTGGGTTTTATTCAGAGTTCTTTGTGAAACAAGTCAGATGAGGGTTTTAAAAGGAGCTTTTCTGAAAATATTCATAATTTGAAATTCTCTAAAGCAGCTGCTACCATTCCATAAGAAAGGTTTCTAACATGATAGCCTCACATATCAGGGCTTTTTCATGGGGAATTTCATTAAAACTCACCTGTTGTTCAGCACAGTTTGCTTTCAATAAAATCATTTCTCACTAAAAACTCTCAGAGCAGTTTTATTTGAAATGTAGTGTGTATAAGACTTTGCAAAATAAAATTACTTCTTTTCATAGAGCATGAGATAATTCAATAGACTATTTTACATGTTTAATTTGGGAATTTTGGGGTAGGGAGTTGGGCTTTTTTTTTTTTTTTGCTTACCTTGAGAGATGAGAGCTGGTAAACATGAAATCACTGAACCAACACTTCTTCCACTGACAGCATCTTGAGCTTTAAGCCTGATTTAAAGGTTTATGCTCTTTCTGAAGAACAGCAGGAATAGGAATTCCTCTGAAGATGCTCCTTACATTCTGAACTGCTGCCAGAGGAAACAACCATCCATCCACCACATACTACAGAGGGAGTTTGCTCTTTGTGCCAGTAAAACCCCACAGGTATTGTCATGTGGTTTCCAGTCAAATATTCCTGCACTTTATTCCATTACCACCACTCTGCACTAAGAGCAGTTCAGAGTAGTTGTCTATCCAGTGCCTTTATTGACATGAAACAGAACACTGGATGTTTAGTCACCCTGTGTAACCAGGGGGTTTGAACCACACAAGGTCAAGGTAAAGCAACTTGCCCAAGGGCTGCCAACATGGAAATGTGACAGCAGCTCTTAGGCTTTTTTCTCCCATTTTCTGTCTCCCTTTCTGTGTATTTCTGCACCTGCATGAAATTCATTCTTTTAGCTTCTAAGCAAGGAAACCATCTTATGTCTGTGACTGAAGATGGAATGCAGAGTGGTGCCAAGGAACTGCCCTTGCTCTGCAGTGCTTGCCACCTTCCTTGGCTGGCTTGGCTGGAAATGGTGCTTTTCTGGATTGTACAGGAGACACCCCCTGGCTGTTACCAGCCAGCTGGGGACCACAGGCCACCCTGCAAAGGTCTTCCCTGAAGGGAGCAGCATGAGCCTGCAATGACACGTGCTATCTGCAGTTCAGCTCAAAGGGCAGGGGAGAAAGGAAGATTTCCCTAAGTAAACATCCTTCATAGGTCGTTGCATAAGATTTTTACAAACACGGATTAGCTAATTTCACAGCTCAGGAGGCAGGTTTTCTTTTCCTCATGTGACATGTAGAGATGCCAGCTGCAGTCAGTGTGCACTAACCCACCCTGGAGTGCAGGATGCTCAGCAGCAGCTCTGCTGTTAACTTGAAATAGCAAGAGGCAGGCACAACTTTGCCTCAGCATTGCAAGCTCACACACACTACCTGCTTTCCTGGAAACATCTGTATTAAAAGAATGTTTGGAGATATAATTACAGCAACATACACTTTTTCTGTAATACAAACACCACTTCATGAAAAAAAAAAAAAGGCTTTTTTTCATCCTATTTATTTCCTTTGTAAACTCAGGAAATTGATCAGCCTATTGAATTTCAAGTTGGCAGATACTCTTCAAATGCTTGACTAAAAGTGTATCCTTTGGCCTGTGCAAGGTAGGATTTCATACTGCCAGGCTGCCCTGCTGTGCCACACACCAGTCTGCAAACAGGGGCTGAGGTCTGGCAGGGTTGGCAGCTCCAGGCAGGTGTCAGGCACTCTGCACCTCCCCTCCCCAGGGATCAATCAGAGAGCAGGGCAGTGCTGCCTGGAAACTTTCTGCTAAGCCAGCTGATTCTGGGGGGTGGGCTGGGGGTGGGACAGCAGTGTGTGGGCCAAGAGCAAAGGTTGATTTGTGTCCTTCCCTTGGCAAAATTCCTGGTTCTGAATCCACCAGTTTGCTTTTCAATAGGCTGGGTAGCATTTCAACCCTGATTCCCAATGAACCCTGAAACACTCCAGTTGGGAAGTCTACCTGTAAACACTCAATGGAAATAAGCAGAATTTAAAGTGAGTTGAATGTTTCAGGTGATCTGATTAAATCTTACTGCATAATCAGTCCTGGTTTTGCTTCTGTAGTAAATTTGACCTCCACAAGTGAAATACAGTAAGGATGGGAACAAATTACTCAACACTCAACAGGAGATGATTAGAAATAGTAAAGACAGGAGACACAAAATATAATTGTGTGGGACAAAATAGAACCAGAGAGCAAAAGCAGCTTTGCTTTCTTTTCATCGACCAAGGCAAGATCCCAAACCACACAGAACTGAAGCCAAGGCTCAAAACATCTCATTTAGGCACCTGAAATAGGAAGCTGATTTGCTGTATTCTCTCCAAGTCAGTGGGAGAAGAGAAAGGAAGAAGTTTCTACAAAAACGATTCATAAATAAGGGTGATTTACAACCCAGGCTCTTACTCGAGGAGGTAACATTAGGTCATAGGAATATTCCTGAGTGAATAATCCCTTATTCCAGTCTCTGAGCACAAACAAGGAGACTCTTCTGGGCACCCAGCACGGGTAAAATGGGCAGCGGGGAGAGCGTTTACCTCCCTCTCCTCTGAACTGTGCTGCTGTTGGACTCCATGGCAGCTCTCCAGTCCTTTGCTAGGCAAGCTGAACCGAACCCGAGAGATAAAAACATTGTCATCATCTGGAAACAATGAGGAAATTGTGAAAGACAACCGACTCGTTCCTGCGGGAGGAAAGGATGGGGAGAAAACCGCTCTGCTGCCAGCGGCAGCTGGAGTCCAGCCTCGCTGCTTTACCCCTAAGCCCTGCCTCGCTCTCCAGCAGCAACAGGTGACCCCCCGCAGACCCCCCACCGCACACCGGAGCTCCCGCCGCCTTCCCAACGCCTCCGCGGGGCCGGAGGAGAATCTCCGGAGAGCAAACCGCACCCCCCGACCCGCAGAGCAGCCAAACGACTCCAGACAAAGGCGGCATCTCTGCCGCGGGAGAGCGGCGGAACCCGCCCCGCATCCCCGCTCCGGGGCTCGCAGCGACAACACTCAGCTTCGCCGTTCCCCTAGGAAACGCCCCGGGCTCGCGTCACCCCCTTCCCCGCTTCCCCGCCATCTCCAGCGCCGGGAGCTGCGCCCCGCCCGCCGGCGGCGACAGACACTGCGGGAGCGCGGGGAGGGGCTGTGGGTGCGGTAGTTCCCTGCCCATCACCTGATGCTGTGGGCAGGCGCAGCCGAGGGCTGCAGGAACTACAAAACCCGGCGGGCAGCGCGCCCGGCAGTCTGCCTGCTGCAGTCCCGCACCTTGGCACGCCTCGGGCTGGGCTGGCGGCTGGAGCCGGCCGGAGGAGGGATGGTTCTCCCCGGGACCCGGCCGCGGCTCTAGCTCGGCCGCTTCTGCCGGGGACAGGAATCTACGGCGCTATTCTGATGCAATGGTGGGATCCATCGCTCCTCTGCTGGCATCGCGACGCTGCGGGATCGGCTGCACCCGCCGCGATTAAGTTTGCGGGATCGAGCATGTGCGTGTAACTGTGCCGCCAGCCCTCCGTCTCTCGCTTGTGTGCGCCTTGCTAGCTGCCGCTCCCGCGTAGAAGCTACGCCCGTCCTCAGCACTAGCATCCTTCACCTCGCTCGGGGAACTGCCCGGAGGAGCAATGCATCGATTGGTGTCGGTCGCCAAGCCGACGGCGGCCGGGCTGCGGGTCAGCCGGAGCGGGAGGGAACCGGCGGCTCTGCGGGGCTGCGCTGCGGGGCTGGCCCCCCGGCAACCGCGGGAGGGCTCGGTGCGTTGGAGCAGCGCTGCCGAGGCCTCCGCCGTGAAGATCAACGAGAAGGCGAGCAGGGAGAAGATCCTGACGCTGGAGTCCATGAATCCGCAAGTGAAGGCGGTGGAATACGCGGTGCGGGGCCCCATCGTGCTTAAAGCCGGCGAGATCGAGAAGGAGCTGCGGAAGGTGAGGCGGGGGCCGGCCGGGGGTGCGGGGTCAGGGCAGGGCTGTCTCCCCGCCGCTCCGTGCCCGCCGCCGCCGGCCCGGCCCCCGGGGCGCTCCTCCGCCGCCAGCGCTCCTGATTGGGGCGCCGGGGGGCTCGGCGGGGCCGCGGCGGGGCCGACGTGGCAGGCGGTGGGGCCGCTGACGCCCCGCGGGGTGGAGACGCGACCCCGGGGAAGGCTCGGGAAAGCGGGCGGGCGGGTGTGCCGGCGCGGTGCCCCGCAGCCAGTTCAAAACCACGCAGCCGGCCAGCAGCTGCTCCTCCTGCTGCCCGAGCCGCGCCCGGGCGCTCGTTCCCCGCGGGGAGATGCGGAGCGGGGCCGGGGTGCGCAGCCGCCTCCCGCCCCGACTGTGCCCGGCCCCGGCCCCGCTCCGCTCCGGGACATCCCCCTCTCGCGCCCCTTCCCACGGGAGGCGGAATGGCCCAAAACAAAGAAACCCGCCCTCCGGCTACCGTTATGTGTCGTGTCCCGAATTGCGTAAGGTAAACACGGTGCATATATCCCTCCGTAAAGCACTGTTTACTTTTCTCCAGCCACTTTGACCCGTGCTGCAACCCCATGCCTTTTGCGTTATAGTGCCCGGTTTTCATCACCCGAGGGAGCGTTTCAAGCGGCGGCAGTGCCGAGGCCGAGGCCGGGAGGTGCCTTTGCCACCGGCGATCTCGGAACACGGGAGATGCACCCGGCTCTGCCCGGGCACCGCTGCCCAGCTCCTCACCCCTGATGAGCTTTTCCAAACCTGGGGGGATTAATGCTTCCTGAAGACAGCACCCTGCTTCTCTTCTGCTGAGGTGCTGCCCAAAGTTTTCAGTGCTTAGAGCCTTTAGGAGGATGTCACCCCATGTGTGATACTCTCGAGGGTCTGCCAAAATGCACTAAATGCACTGTGCAAAGCAACCAGTGCTCACATTTGGGTCTCTAGTTTTTTTTCATCTTCCTTATCTTAATTCTGACTTGGCATTGAATAAAACCCATAGCAATTCAGGCATGGTTTGTTGCTTGTACTATTCACAGCATCCCATCAGAGCAAGGCCCCACTGCTTTTGGTTTCCACAAAGCATCTGGCACAGTTGTTTTTCTATTATTTTAGTTGTTATTCCCTGCTTTTGCTGCTTGCAAGTCATACTAACATGTTATTACAGGTGCTGCAAGAGCACTGTGATTGGTATATGTAAAATGCCCTGAACATAAACACGTAGCCATGCTAATGAGAAGAGAGTGTTGTCACTGGCCTTTGTGTTCCTTGGTTCTCTTGTTTGAGAAGGTGCAGCATGTTTTCAGCTCACTGTGTATTATATACATCAGTTACTTGTGTCTAACTCAGTCATTATTAAAAAAAAAAAAAAGCTTTTTTAGAATTCTACTCCTGTGAGGCTCCAGAGTGGTGATGGAGATGGTTAGTTTCAGAACATTTGGGTTGGTTTCTGCCTTAACACTTGTTTGGAAAGATGTCTTTGACTCTATGCAACTAGGCTCTCTAGTGGAGAGATTTTCCCCAGCAGAAAATCTTCCCTTGTTCTTACCGAGTATGTTTGTTTGGTAACAGTAGCTCCTGCACTGTGATCTTAACTTGAAAACAAATACGATAGGATGCTCACCAACTCCTCACAACTCCCCTGCTTGCTTCAATTTCCAGCTGAGTCCCTGGCAGAGAGTCTCATCCTCTGTGCCCTGTTTGAAAAAGCAAGAACAAGGCACTAACAGAGTGTGATGGCAGTGTTTGTGCCCACTTCGGTGGAATTTTCCATGTCAAAGTTTTCTCCTGAAGCAGCCTTGTGGAATATCCTCCGTGGCTACCAGCACTTAGCCATGTGACTGCTCTGAGAGGGCTCAGGCAAACAACACCCTCCCTGTTGGCAGAGGAGCAGGGACAGTGTCAGTGCGGAGTTCACACACAGTGTCTGCAGACAGCACTCATCCACTTAAGGAAGACTTTTCAGCTGCACTGATGTTGTTAATTCCTCTTTGCTTTTCTGATAAAAATAGTTATTCCTTCTATTGTTTAATCTTGGGTAGTACTTAGAATTGAAATATGTTATCTAAAGGGCTATTTTTTTGGCCTGCAATCCCCTTCTGTGTAATCACAGGTCAATGGCACTTCTTTGTTTGCTTTTGATTAAATTTGGCCAAGGGCTTTTTTTTCAGCCCTCTCAGCCTTAGCTGGGTCAGCCCCTGCCAGCAGAATCAACACTGCTGATCAAGAAAGGAGGCTGTAGCTGTCAGAGAGGTGATGCCTTTTCCACCAAGGGCATCCTCCAATGAAGAGCAGCCCATGGTTATTCTTTGACAACCAAAGGCTTGCTCCACAGCAACTCCATAGGGTGGGGAAGGAGCTTTCCCTCCAGAGGATGGTGTGGCAGTGCTGTGCTGGTGCCAGCAAGAGCAGGCAGATGTGAAGCAATTCTGTCCCCCTAGTAAATCTGCCCCTGTCCTGTTCTGCTGAGATGCCTCTGGGTCATTTGTTTCTAAACCAGAGGCATCTTAAGCACAGCCATGGTCTGATCAGAGGCCACAGAGACTCTCTCTGTTTAAACTCACTTCAGTTCAGTTAGACTTGTGTGCCTTGCGCAGCTTGTTCTGTAGCCTCTAAAGCAGCTGTTTGCACAGTGTAGGCTTTCATCTGCTCTGAGTTTTGGTTTCTCTCAGATTCTGAATAGCAGGTTCTCTGTTATTCTATCTGGCACTGGCTTATTTTGTATATTAACTGCAAGTGATCACAACAGGAGCTGTAACTCCTCCATGCACACAGAAATAAGGACTAAAATATTACTTGAAAAGTGTCCAACTAGGCAATTGAAGGGATGGTTTCAGCTAAAATGCTTAGAATGAAGCCAACAGAAGTGCCAGGTTAGAATATTCTTAAAGCAGAGCAAGCCTGTGCTCAGGGGTACAGGTGGGGTGTGCTCAGCTTGGCCTGTATGGATCTAGGTGGGAAATCAAGGCTTTGAGCTCCATTAAGTCTTCCCAGATGGAAATCTTTATGCAAAATCACTTACTGAAATCACTCCTCGGAATATTATTTTCATAGTTTTGAAATTGCATCATGCTTCAGAAGTGAAAACCTCATTTCTCCTCCCCTTTCCTAATGGCAATAATCAGCTGACTCTGGATGCCTAGGGAGAAAGAACTGACTTCAGTCCTTTTTGAGTTGTGGGAAGAGAAAACACAGTTTAGACAAGGACGTGCAGAAATATCATTTGACATGCCAAGAAAAAGACACTAGATTGACTGGTACACCCAGTAATTAAAGATGTTCAGCTTAAATTGCCATCCTCTAATTTTATGTTTTGACTACGTGCCTGTGTGCACACTAAGAAAGCATCTTCCAGGCAAGAGCATTTGGCATCATGAGGAGAGAACTGTTGTTCCACAGCTGCCTGTACATGTTTGCACATGGAAGTGAATCCATAGCAAACCCCGTGGTTTTTAACAGGGCAAAAACTACTGCAGATAAAGATGGAAGAAAGTCAGCAATGCTTTCATTCTGTCAGATACAGAAAACTTTGTTTTTTGGCTTTTATAGGCAGCATTTCTGAATGCAGATGCACTTGGAACAATGTGTAAGGCAAAAGTAACCTGAGGACAAGTCCTGTTTTGTAATCCCTGAATCAGATCTGCCAATTAATGGTCAGCCTCACTGGTTTGCTCATCTGGTATTAGGGGGCATGCAAGTCAACACTGCCATTTCCAGTCAAAATCCAGAATTTGCCTCCTTCCTTCCACCAACAGTTCATGTCAGCTTGAATTATGCAAGCAAAACACAACCTCCAGGCCCTCCTCTGTGGTAAGCAGGTCAGGATTATTTTTCTGCTGTGAGCAGAATATAATTTGTATTAAAAAAGATTGAAATGCTAACTCAGGCCTTCAAATCCCTATTAGTTCAGGGTCTCTGCATAGTGCTTTCTTGGACCTTTGGGGGGGCGGGGGAAGCAAGGAAAAAAGCAAGCAAGTTGTCTACTACAGTGTAGATCTGAAACACACTGAAATGTTTGGTTTTGCCAGCTCTCTTATTATAGAGCTTGCTTGTACAAGTCACAGCAAAAACAGACTTGGCTAGTGCTGAGGAAATAGCACAGTGTCTCATGGTATGATGTTATTGCCTGATAACCATCAAGAGGAGGGAGGAAAAGCAGCAATGAAAATGAAATAACCAGGAGCAGCCAGTGTGGCCAAATTGGACATTTAGAAATGACTGAAACACCATGTCACTCTTCTGGGTAAAAACCCCTCCCATCTTCATGGCCTCACCAAGGAAAGTTTTTCAGTCCTTTCCTATCATCATTACCAGTTTGAATTCAGATGAGTATTGCTACAGACTGAGGCTTTTCCTGATGACATTAACATCAAGTCTGCTGTAGGTCAGTTTGCACCCTTCTTTACTCTTGCTGGGCACAGAGCTAGTTTTGAAGTTGCTAGCAATTCTCACTGTAAAGGGAACCTCCAGGCACACTGAAATCCCAAGAGACACCTCAGGTCCTGGCAGGAGTTCTTTGGTACAGTGTATGCTCTAGCACCATAAAGTTTCTTTGATCAAAGAAATCCCCAAACACTTGTTGCATGGTTCTTCCCTCCTTGAGAGACATCAGTTTAGATTGTTCTGCTGACCTGCTGGGGTTCTAGAGGCCATGGGGATGATGGTCCAGGGGAAGAGGAAGCTTCTCCAAACCTGGTTAACTACATCAAGGTTTCTATTGGCTCTGCAGCCATGAATTCTGGTTCACATATGAAACTCTTCTCCCAGCTGGGTGTGATACTTACAGCAGTTGCTGGAAGAAGCCCCTCTGGCCTGCTTCAGGATTCAGAGGCTTTTCATCTGATGTCTTAAAAGACTGCATTTCTTCTGAGAAGAGATGGGTGACAGAAGTAACTCCTGAAGGAACTAATTTCCAAAGGCTACTCCAAATAAGGGAAGAATCCTTTATCCATTAAAATCCTTTCATTATGAAGAAGTCGGCAACTGAAAAAAAAAAACAAAAACCAAACGAGCACGTTTTTAATTTTTCTGCTTTATATCTGAATTTGGAAGTGCAAGGTGACTTCTTCAACTGGAAGAAAGGGTACTGCAGCTATTCCCTTTGCTAACCACTTCAGAAGGCTGGCTTTGCTCCCAGGATGAAGATGAATCCTGTTATTAGGACGTTGGGAGTCATTATCAAAGGCAGAAGGCTGCAGCAGGGTTTATTTTGCAGGACTGGGGGTTGCTTTTCCTCCTTCATGTGGTTCACACCTGGTTCAGTAGATAGGAGCAGCAATCTGGTACTTACTGCTCCTGAGGGTGTCATTAGAGCTCCTGCTCTGCAAGCTTCCCTTGCCCAGACCCCAGCATGCTGGCAGAGGCCAGTTACAAGCCAGTCAGTGACTGGAGCACACCTTGAAAGCCTGCCCATGCTTGGAGAGAGCAAGAGAGGGTGTGAGAAAAAACCCCTGAGGGTGAGACAATATGGTAAAGAGAGTGTATGTATTGAAAGAGAAAAGGAGTGGGGTCAGTTCTTGATCACTGGAAGAAAGCAAAACAATTCCAGTGTTTTTCTTTCCCTGCTCCCCTCATATGATCCTTGGCTTGCCAGGGACTTGTCTCAGCACAGCATGTTGCTGACGTGGTCAAAGATTGCTTAGTCTGCTGCAGGGAAATAAATCTTGCCCTAACAATGTCCTGTTGCAGCACTTTCTCTGCTGTTCCAACCTGCTGTGGAGGTTTTGAACATCCCATCCACGCTGCCTCCTCTCATACAGATCATTTCATAGACCTTCCCAAAAGTCTGGGCTATCCATCTTCCCTTGGACACCCACGTGCACCAATGCCACCACCACAGGAGAAACCCTGACACCAGGGACCAATGCTACTCTGTCTAAAGGGGAATTTTGCCTTGAAATCACCTGCAGAGTCACAGGCCTCTGTCTAGACCTCCCTTCTGATATTCTTGCTTTGAAACTTGCCCTCATCAGCATTCAACAATTGTTCCTGCTGGTCACTGTTTCCTGATTTTCTGTGGAATGGTGAGAGGAGACTGTGATGGAGAAATCCCAACTAAATCTGAACCACTCCTGATATTCCTTCTGTCCGTAGAAAGACTGGAAAGCAAGTAACCAAAAAAAAAAAAAGATGAGAAAACCCCCTAAGGAGTCATGACATTTCTTTTCTAGATTCCACTAAGAGGGAATTCAGTGATTTTCCTGAAGAGAAGTGCTGACAGTAATTCACTGCCAGGGAAGGCAAAGACTCCTGATATTTCAAAGCATCTCTCTTTTGAAAGATAAAAAGGGAAGCAGCTCCTGCAGAGAGACACATTCATATGAGGTTGTTTTGTTGTTGTTTTGTTTAGAGTTGTTTCATTTTTCCTGCTTTTCATCAGATATACCAGGGTGTTTCTGTTTCATTGTATGGCTGAGAACTTACTTTTTAAAAACAAATGATGACAGTGCAAATCTAGTGAGACTGAGTCAGTTTGCTCTAAAAAGGACCAAAGGCAACCAAAGTCTGTGGCAACTGTTCTTAATTTCACACAAAATCTCTTCTCCTTCTGTCTATATCTTTCTTTTCCTATTTATTTGTGAATTAGAATGGAACAACCTCGTGCTGTCAGGGGACCCCAGACAGTCTGAAGAGAACCTATTTCCATCTGTTTGTATTTTGCTAAGCTTTGGTCTCAGATACTTGGAATCTTTATCTGGCATCCCTAACTCCTAATTCTTTATTTAAGGTTGAAATACAACTCTCAGTTGGGCACTCAGTTCAGCAAACATAAAAGCAAACGACTGATGGAGTCTGTGTGTCACTTTCAGTTCTTTTAAGTGAATGTTTTTCTTTTTTTTTTTTAAATTCCATATCAGTGGAATGTGACTCTGTAGTGGGGATTTGAATCCCATTATCACATAACACAGCTGTAAACCTCCAAATCACATTCCTGGGAATTTCTATCCCTGGTGACTTTGGTTATTGTTATCTTTGCACATCTGGGTCCTGGTCTGTCAGGGAAGTCCAAATCACAATCCATGCTAGAAAAGCAAACATGAGTTAAGGTTTGACAGCCACATTTTCTATACCCAAAGTCAATAACTTTCTGTAAGTTTCTGGGCCAGGAAGAGGCTTTTGGCAGTTCAGTTCACAGCCAGACAGGTTGTGATATGTAATTATGGACAGAAACATAATTGGTCTCATTTTGCAATTCATTAGTCCACATGAAAAGTGGTCTAATAACTAACTAGTTAGTCACTGTTAGAAGGCCTCCCCACTACCTTTCATACTTAAACATCATAAAAGCTGTGAATTTGTTCTTCCCTACCTCATTTATTCTTCTTGTAATGTTTGCCTTCATTTTATCATTTTATTTAAATCAATGGTGTTGGGTTTTTTTCCTACCAGTCTGTTCCTTGCCTTCTTTCCCTTCTTTTATTTTACTAAAGAGCTGTAATTGCTAATCAATAGCTCTCAGTTCCTCCCAGAAAAAAATGCCTGCTTGTTCAGATTGCAGAGATTAGGAAGACTTCAAATATTCATGGGCATTATTTAGCACTTTTGTTTATCATATAGAGCCTATGATTTACTGTGTAAAACATGTCTATAGAAAAGTGGGGTCAACACACAATGAATATTTTATTTAAATAGATAATGAGCAAGCACTATCTTCACTTTTTACTCTAAAAAGTACTAAAGGTCTTGGGGTTTCTTTTGTTGGTGAATTTCTCTTAACATCTTTCCAGCTTCTTAACTGACCCATCCCTGCCTTATGTGTATCAAACCAGTTGCTCTAATGCTGACAGCTCACTATACTTCAGTGTGTAGTTTCCAGGCAAGTGAATATCTTACCTGTAGCTAACAGGAGAAGAAAAAGCATCATTTCAGTAAAGCACTTAAGATTCACTGGCAGTATTGCATAAGAAATGCATTAAGCTTTACATTAAACACTACCTGTTCCAAGATTAGCCACTGTTTGGTTACAGCCAACAAGGGACTAAAAAAAAAGAAGAATTCTTTCTCATCTGCTTCAGCCCTAACAATACATTGTGAATCCTCTCTTTTAGGGAATCAAAAAGCCTTTTACTGAAGTGATTAAAGCCAACATTGGAGATGCACATGCCATGGGACAGAGGCCAATCACCTTCCTCCGTCAGGTGAGAACACCAGCAAATATTACTCAATTTTTAGGATGTTCAGCTGCCTTAACCTCTGTCAGCTGTGTGGAGTAGCAGAAATGATTCCCCAGATACACTTAGACTTCCAAATGTTCATTTCAGAGTCCTGTGCCTTGCTTGCTGGGTGTCCCCTTGCAACACAGTAGCTTCCCTTCCTTTTCAGAGCATGCTGCCTCCTGCCACTGCTCCTGTGTTACCAACCAGCACAAGAATCCACATTTGTGTGTTATTCCTAAAACACAAGCCAAGCTTCACATGAGCAGTACACTATTTACTGAGCATCCCTTACACACAGGTGTAAAATCCTCAGTGAATTCAGAGTTCCAGGACAAACAGAAGCTGTCTAGAACTGTGGGGCCAGGAGATGAGGTTGTAAGGTCAGAGCTCCTTCTTTTTCAGCTCCAGTGTTATTAAAGAAAATACTGGGTAAAGGAGAACTACTTTCTTCCCATGACTGTGTGCACACAGATTAATTCTTTAGTCACTGTCCCACAGGCTAACAACAGCCTACCCATATTATACCACATCAGTATAAAATGAGAGAGACTGGAACAAATTAAGCTGATCTCAGCCAAGACCTCCAGATTCTATGTGTCTTAAATTCCTTCATAAACTTAATTCTACTGGGTCATGTTTCTACTTTCACTATGTTCTGTATCACCACTTCTCATTAAATATTTCCCACAAAGTAGTAACAGCTCTAAGTTATTTTTGGGGAAGGATTATTGGAACATGCAACTGGGACTTGAAAATGTCATCATGTTTCTCAGTTCTGCTCCATATATCAACTCTTCATTTCTTGTCAATAAAGTGGGCCAGTAGTACACAAAGAGTGAAGGACAGAGCTGTTCAGAGATAGCAATAATGGACTGTAGCTGACTGTGTTTGCACTCTGCATAGCTCACTTGGTCTCCAGTCTGCACTGTTAATAATAATAACTATATAATATATATAACTTGCAATTAAATAATAATAATAACAACTATAATAATAATAAAAATTAACTGTTAATAACAGTTAATAATTCTGTAACTGTTTTTATCAGCAGAACCTGGAACCCAAGAACTTTTCTTCCCTTTTCTAAGCACTACCCTTGAAAAAACCAACTGCAAACTCTTAATCTGATTGAAATCACCTAGTATTTGTGATCTTGCTTTCCAAGGGAAGTTAACAGTAGTATTACCAGCTTCAACCAAGCACTGAGAAGTGGGCAATTTCTATCTCCTTGGCACCCTAGGTCGTGGCACTGTGCACATACCCAAACCTGCTGGACAGCCCCAGTTTTCCAGAGGATGCCAAGAAGAGAGCCAGGAGGATCTTGCAGGGCTGTGGAGGAAACAGCTTGGGTAAGTGAATGCTTCAGGGGGGATTAGAGCCAACAAAGGTGCTTTCCATATCTGCAGGGCTGAGATTTCTCACCTGTGTCTTAGATCATGACAAGTGCAAGGGGAGGTGGCCTAGGTATAGAGGAGAGCTCTGGAAGTGCTGCCTGCTGTGGAAGCTTTGGGTGGCTTCTGAGTGTGTTTGTCAGGACATGAGCTGGGTGTCAGGAACTGGGGTGCTGAGGTGACAGTGCTCAGCAGAGGGAAGGCTGCACAGCTGAAAGCCAAGGGAGTGCTACCTGAAGATGTCAAATCCCTGCTCCTCCAAGGTAAAACAACCCTTGAGAGAACTGAAGAACACTGCTCCTGCAGGAGCATATGTGGAATATAGACAGAAATAAGTAAAAACTTTACGTGTTCAGTAGAGGGGAAATGAAAGAGACAAATTCTTGATCACCTAGCAACTGAACTACCTCCTGATGTGTGAGAAATGCCCCCAGAATTTCCAGTCTGCAGATAGTGTTACAGCTGCTGGGTACAGCAAAGCATCTGGCACACTCCATTTTCTTCTTCCAGGTAGGCTAACAGTGCCATTTCAGAGTGGGAATATTTCTTCATCTGTTTGATTGTGGGGTTTATTTGCACTGGCATATTTTGAAAGTAGGTGCTGTGAAACTTAGTAAAATAAATCAAATCTAAATAGTGGTCATGTTAATTCAGCCTGGGGCTGTTCCCAACAACACAGCCTAAACCAGGATGTATTTTATCTTCACCTTTTTTGCACTGGGTTTGTTTCTATACACAGAACATTAAAAAAAAAATGTTTATCAAAATGGCAAAGTTCCTCTAGCTCCATGAATCCCTTTGCTGGCTTACTTTGGAACAATGAATCCACACAGTACTGGCTGGCATGTGGGAGTTACTGGGAACACAGCAGAATTTTGCCTCAGCCTTTCTCTGTAGTGATTTTCCAATTCAGGGACATGGTGAAAGTTCTCAGAATGCTGGGTCTTGGCCCCATGCTGGAGTGAAAAGAAAGGAATTCAGCCTTGCATGGTGTTCAGAAATATGTTGTCTCTGTGCAAAACTGCCTTTTCAGCAGATCACATACTTCAGGTCATTTGCATTAGCTCAGCAGACACTGAGGAAATAAGCCTCAAACAGTTACAATATGCAAATAAAATGATCATTCTTTCATTTCAGTGGGTAAATTGAACTTCTGTAAGTAACTGGAGTCCAAAATATTTTATTCCTGTTATGATACATACCAACTGTCCTTCTAGATTCCTGAAAACTAAAACCAGTGTGGAGCTTTCTGCTCTGCTGTACTGGTTCGTGCTTTCTCTCCCCCCTCCCTGTCTCCCCTTACCACACATCAGCCCCTTCTCTTGGCATTAATTGCTCATTAGCCTTTGACAGCACTCCCTAAAGATGTTCTGGGCAAGGGCATGTGGAGATGAATGGAAGTTACTCCAGGGAGCTGTGTTGCTAGTCTGACAACTCACTCCTCTTCAAGGCTGAAGAGAAGAAATTGGCTTGCTGAGGAAAAAGCCAAGGTGAAAACCCAGCCCCTCCGTGGAGCTTTAGGTGCTGTGTTGTGCTCTAATAAAACCTTTGTGCCCTGAATTACCATTTTATCTCGTGCCATTTTGCAATACCTGCAAAGGTTGTCTTTATAAGTGATGCTTTTGCAGAAGGATTACCAGGCAGACTGCTAGCACATAACTAAGAGGCAGGCACAATTATTCCACTCCACCCTCCAGGCAAAGAAGATTCTGCAGCTTTGTGACAGTGTTCTGAATTAGATGTACTCTTGTCACTTCATTGTCCATCAGTCTTAAGCTTCCTAGCTTGAATCCATTCCTCACCTTGGTTGAGGCTTCTTTTTAGTCTTTATTTATTGCACAAGCTCAGCAGTGATGCATACAGGCATCCACCATCCTTCTGTGTTTGGTAGTGCTCTCTAAGCTGCACCTCAGGCTTATGGACTGCTGTGATCCTAGATGTTTCTGCTACAAGGAAATGACAAGTGGCTGTGGGAGATGCTGTGGGAGGAGAGAGAAGCACTTTAGGATTTTTGGGGTTCCAGAGAGTGGGAGAAAATGGTATTATTTTCATACTGTAGTTGGAAATGTTATTTTTGTCACAGGTTTGAAGAAATTATTTTCCTTTCTGTTGCACTTGCTCCCTCTGTTCCTTATTCTCATTCCTTAAGTAGCTGTTGGTTCACATGCTGAAGTGGTTTTCAACATAAAGCAACTGGAGAGAGTCAAAATGGGATTGCTGTCATGGTTTGCAAAGTAGTCTTTAAAGCCTACCTTTTGCCCATCTATTTTGGAGTTTTGTTTTTGTTTTAGTGGCTACTTATTGTACTTGTCCAATTCCAAATGAATTCTTTTGCTCTGTGAACAAACCAACTCCCTTTCCTACTCCTTGACAAAAAACCCAGCACAATCCTGGGCATCCAAAGCCCTCCTGTACACAAACTGCTCCCTAGAATGCTAGCCCAGGTGTTTTGCTAGCACACAGAAAAATCTGATGTTCAGTGAACTCAGTTCTCATCTCACACTCTGTTTTTCCCAGGATCTTACAGTGCCAGTCAAGGTATAAACTGCATCCGTGAAGATGTTGCTGCATATATTAAAAGAAGAGATGGAGGAGTTCCGGCAGACCCAGATAACATCTATCTCACCACGGGGGCAAGTGATGGCATTGCTGTAAGTGTTCACATTCAACCTGAACCAGAATCGTAGTCACCTTTGGAAATACAGATCCCTGCTGAACACCTGGTCTCCCAGCTCCTATGAGCTTGGCCTGACAGATACTGAAGCAACACTGAGTGGGTTTTTTTTCATGACACCTAGTGGCAGAGGTCAGAACAACCATGTTCTGACACAAGCAGTTCTCCTGATGTCAAGTGAATTGGCTTTCCAGAGTTCATGATGCTAAGTGCTGTACCTTAGATAAAACTGCTGTTGTTTCATGACTGGGGGGACAGAGGGAGTTAAAGTTTTTTAAATTGCATTTGTTCTTTATGATACATTTTGGGTGCTTAGTATTTTTAAACTAGTGGTGGGTACAAAAGGATGGTGATTATCAATCAGTAGCTTAGCAGCTGACTTGGAGTGTGAGAAGAGGCACAGAAAGACAGATTTTCTTCTAGAACCAATGAGAAATTTAAAGTTACTGCTGCTATATCAGAAGATATTTATGTTACACTATTAATTACACTTTGAAAAGGATGCCTGCTTTTGATTACTCTGGAATTCACATCTCTCCCTTGATTATAAAGGCAAGAAATCCCTCCACCTCCTGCACCAAATGAACTCTTTTGTTTTATTCACATGGAAAAAGCTGATGCACAGACACAAAACACAGGTGCTGGGCATGGGTGAGCCCTCTGGGCTGACCTCAGCTCAAACATGACATGTCTGTCTGTGTCTTCTGAGCATGAACTGCACATGATACATTAGATTTCCATCCCAAGACAGGCAGACTTTTGGTCTCTTCTGTTACTTGAAAATGAACCCATAATGTGAGTCTCCAGCTTTGATCCCACCTGGCAGAAATAGATTGTCATCTTAAGGCAGGTCTCTGTTCAAAAGGAGAACCTCCCCAGGCCTCAGTGCTAACATGGGGGTTTATTTATTGTCTTGAGACAAAATGAGTGGAAGGCAACAAGCAGCAACTAGCTGAGGCTTCTTTTCTTACAACTGGGCGCAGAAGAAAAAATCATGATCTTGATATTCCCATTTCCAGCTTTCCTTCAGAATGTTTTTTCTGAATTCTGCAGCTGGTCAGATACAATCTGTGGAAGCCATGACATGCAGAGCAATTCCATTAAGCTGAGTTAGATCCTCCTCACTCACTAACTTAACTTGAAATACATAATGCTGTTTGCTATGAGAAAATGCCTGTATGCTTCTAGCACAGAAACCTACCTTAAATCTACATTTTTAAGACTAGTAACTTACCACAGAGTACACTATTCATTCTGGTGTGTGACTGTTCTTTTTTTTCTTCTTTGAATTCCTCCTTTTTCCCCAGACAATTTTAAAGATCCTGGTCTCAGGAGGTGGCAAATCCCGCACAGGAGTGATGATCCCTATCCCACAGTATCCCTTATATTCAGCAGCCATATCTGAGCTAGATGCTATCCAGGTGAACTATTATTTGGATGAAGAAAATTGCTGGGCTTTAGATGTGAATGAGCTTCGCCGTTCCTTGCACGAAGCTAAGGCTTACTGCAACCCCAAAGTCCTCTGCATCATCAACCCTGGAAATCCCACAGGTCTACAGCAATTTTGGTTCATGGATGGGGTTTAAAACCACTTTTTAATGTATTCTTGTATTCTTTTTTTTTTTTTTTTCTCCTTTTTTCATTCACTTGGCATTGTGGGCAAATCCTAAATACCTATCAAGTGTGTTCTAGAGATCAGAGCTGTAAGTAGGACAGCACATCATTCTTTTAGACACACATTGGGCATCGTGGAACTCCAGGGATTTGGGCAAAGGATCCCTTCACTGGATCCCATTTGCATCCACTGCTTCCAGTGAACATCTGGAGACTTGTGGAGTGACCTTCAGTCACTTTTTGTCTTTACAAAGCCCTTGTCTCTGAGAGCTGCAGGCACCCTGTGCTCAGTGGCAACCACTGCCTCCCTCAGGACAGGTTGGTTTTCTGAGTAGTTGAGGTTTTTTAATGAGAAACTAGTTCCCACTTAACTGTGGGAAATATATGTGTTCCATCTATGGAAAACACATGTGTTTCAGATCATCAGTTATACACAGAGTACACGTAGGAAATTATTGATTGGTTACTGTATCTCACACTGTTTTGCTCAAGATGGACTAAATTACCCTGAACCATAATTCCTCCAAAAAATGTCCTTAATTTCACTTAGTCAATTGAATTCTAAAATCCAGTAGCACCTTAAAGAGGGATATTTTATTAAAAAGCTAGTAGTCTGACAGAAAGATTTGTATATATAAGATTTGTATATATATGCCCCATTAACTTTCTTCTTGCTTTAAAAATCAAACATACAGGACAGGTGCAGAACAGAAAGTGCATTGAAGATGTGATACACTTTGCCTGGGAAGAGAAACTTTTTCTTCTGGCTGATGAGGTAATGGAATATTCTGTTTTCTCAAGAGCACAGTGAAGAGTCTGTATGTAAGGTGGAATTTTGTTCCATGTGTGGTATTGGTTTTTTTTTGAAAGACACCAGGAAGAGCTTTCCTGGAACTGAAAACCTGTGTGGTACTCTGCTTCAAATGGAAGAAAGGGAAAGAAATGTAGCAAGTAGAAGTGAAGTTATACAAAGCAAAAGCTTCACTGTTAAGTAGGGTCACAGCAGAGAAAATCCATCAGTACTGTAACAATCACTTACCAAAGAATTTCTTCTCCTTGCCTTCCCTGCTGAGCATCAGCACTGTTTCTCCAGCCCAGATCTGGCTGTCTGAAAGGCCCTGGCTGTGGGAACAGAGCACATTAATGTCTTCTGACTGTTCAGGTTTACCAGGACAACGTGTACTCTGAGGGATGCCAGTTTCATTCCTTCAAAAAGATCCTGTATGAGATGGGCCCCGAGTACTCTAACAATGTTGAGCTGGCCTCTTTCCACTCCACCTCCAAGGGATACATGGGAGAGTAAGTCTGCTCTGCTTGGCTTTGAGGTTTTTATTGCACCTCCCTCATTCATCTGCTTGGCCAGCTGTTTGATGTTAGTGACCTGAAGGTAATCTGCTTCACTCTCTTCTATTAGTTGTAACTAGAAACTATTAAGAAGCATCCCAAGTGCAGCATAATGGATGAGTGGTTTTCAAAGTCCTGTTTCAGGCACCTGAAGGTGAAATCCTACAGTCCTAAGGCAGAGCTGTAATCAAGGAAAAAGCACTCCAGTGAACAGCTGAGGAATCACTGGACATTAGATATTACAAGTGTTTGGGTTTGGTTGTTCTGGGGAGGAAGAGATGGAAGAAAAATGATTTTCTGCTGCAATGATTGCTGCTGCAGCCCCTGCTCTGAAGCAGACAATCCCAGTTAATCCCACTGGCCTAACAGGGAAGCTGCATGGACAGGTTTTTCTCTGGGCTTGGTGACATATCCATCTTAGCTCCATCCTGAAACATGATCAGCAGAGCAGCTGTTCCAACAACCTGCATGCTACATGCTGTGAGAGCCCCATTGTCTTCCCACTGCTGCAGTTCCTTTCATTGCTTCTCCAGCATTTATGCTCTTGGTGTCAACTGATCTCCTCTGCTCCCTTGAATCACAGATGTGGCTACAGAGGGGGTTACATGGAGGTCATCAACCTGCACCCAGAAATTAAAGGGCAGCTTGTGAAGCTGCTTTCTGTTCGCCTCTGTCCCCCAGTCTCAGGACAAGCAGCAATGGATATTGTGGTGAATCCCCCAGTACCTGGAGAAGAATCTTATTCCCAGTTCATAAAGGTCAGCACTAACATGCCTGTCCTTCTCTGTATCTCCTAAACTTGTCCTAAGTGCTGTGAACTCAGAATGTGCATGGAGAACAGACTTCTTCCTTCCCACAACCATGCAGGGTACTTTAAATTAACTCAGTACCATTACCTTTAAGAATATTTTTTTTATTCCTAAAAGACTCCTTTGTTTAGGAGCCAAAAAAAAGGTGGCATTATCAAATCAGCTTACTTGCTGATAAATTCCACTTCTCTCACTGCATTCAGGGAAGGCTCCTTGAAACATGGTGGTTTGCTCTGCTGTTTTTATTGCCCCTGCAAAGAGGTAAAGCTGAACACTTGCCTTCCTTTTCAACAGGAGAAGGAGTCTGTTCTGAGCAATCTTGCCAAAAAAGCCAAGCTAACAGAAGACATGTTTAACAAGGTGCCAGGGATTCACTGCAACCCCCTCCAAGGAGCTATGTATGCTTTCCCACGGATCTTTATTCCCTCCAAAGCCATCGAGGAAGCCAAGGTCAGTCAGTCCTTTTTACCCCAAGCCATTTTAACCTTCACCCTGCCACTTCTAGCAAGCATTCTGCATTCCAGAGTTAGCTCAGGAAGCTACAGAAGCAGTGCTTCACTGACTACAGATGGTCTTAAATGTAACAGCACCTTTCTTGCAAGAGAGGAAAGCAAAGCAAAGCATTTCAGCCCGGTGGCAAGGCTTCCAGGTGGAAAATGTTACCCAGGGAAGTTCATGTTACATAGATTCAGTCCCAGAGAGGGCAGGAGGCTGGGCCTGGGCACCCCCAAATTGCTGCCTGTGCCTTGGCTGGGAGATTTCCTTACAAATATCTTTTTTTTCCCCCTTAATTTGAGTTGGAAAGCTCCATTTCTAAATGGCAGGTTGTTTTGTGCCTAACTAGGGCTCTGTTCCCTAAGAGGTAACATTCCTCTTTAAAGGGCATTTTCTCAGCAGAGCTGAGTACAAAATGAGGGCTGGTTTGCAGCTGATGATTTGATTGGAGATACAACCTGCAAGCCTTGAAGGTCTTCCATAGTTATTCATCAGAGGCTTTTCTAGTCAGCAGATAATTCAGAGGAAAAAAATAGTAACTGCCAGTGGAAGTGGAACACACAGCTCTCAAATTAATTTCATCTGTCAGATGTCAGTGGCTTAGATTTTTCTAAGTACAGGTTTGTGACTTTTGACAAAGAATTACAAGCAAGAAAAACAATTTAAAACCTTTCACTGAAGGTTCTTCAGCCTTGTTCCTCCACGTCCTGTTATTTCATTCACACTGTGAACTGTCCCTTGAGCAATTTTTCTTCCTCTAATTCTGCAACTAATAATGTAAGATAAGGTCTCAGGAAGAAAAGCAAGCATGAAATTCTCTATATTTGGAATATTTTGACATCAGTAACTCCAAAGCAGCTATTCTCTTAGGTTCATAAAATGGCACCTGATATGTTCTACTGCATGAAACTTTTGGAAGAGACTGGAATATGTGTTGTGCCTGGAAGTGGATTTGGCCAAAGAGAAGGAAGCTACCATTTCAGGTACCATTTCTGGTTTTTATGTCCAAGCACCAGCTCAGTACTTTCTCTTGTGATGAAAATGAGGATTTTTATTCCTGTAGTATCTCTTTCTACTGGACATTTCAGCTGGTCTGCTAGATGAGCCATGCAGGTTTTTACACAGCTTGCTGCTCTAGTTTATTCTGGTTTTATACACTGACATTTGAAAAGCCTTCTCCACAAAACAAGCAATAATAATAGATTATACTCTAATCTTAGCCTTGGCTAAAGCATTGCAAAAATTATTCTGCTTTTTCTGGACTGTGAACATGAACTATGTTGCTTTTGCTTCCAATAAACACCACTTTAATCCAGCTGAGCCACTGAGAGCTGGAATTTATCATGGAATTTAGCCTTGTTCAGTCTGAAGCAACTTATCAGAGGCCTTTAGCTTCCCAGTCCTGCTATCTGTCTGATTAGATACCTGGGTACCTGCAGCTCCAGGGGAAGCCACTGATTCCATTCCTGTCCCAGTGTGGGAAAAACATTTTGTTCCCTAGTCTTGAATTACATATTCAACATTGCAGATTATGGCTGCAAACTACAGTGTGGGATCTTGCACTGCTTTAATGCTTCTGAATTCAGCTTTCAATTTAAATGTGCATTTGCTCATAACTACCTGCCCCTAAAGTTAAAAAAAGGTATAATTTGGCATAACTACCCCAAAAATGGACACTGAGTTGCTGTTTTTTCTTATTGATAACCTGTAGCACTCAACAGAAAAGATCATTTCTTGAATTCCATATTAACCAAGTGAAACAAATTGCTCTGGTTCAGTACTGTAGTTCAAGTAAAGCACAAATGCAGAAAATAAGAGGATCACATCAAAACAGCTACTAAAATTAACACATTACTAGCTGTGCCCTGAGATGAATCAAGATCTGTGCAGAGACCACAGTTTAGTTGGGTTTGAAGATAATGTGGCTTTTCTCTTCCTTTAAATATTATTTTGCAGAATGACCATTCTTCCTCCAGTAGAGAAGCTGAAGATCTTGCTGGAGAAAGTGAAAGACTTCCACATAAAGTTCCTTGAAAAATATGCATGAAACTCCAGTGGCTTTTTCCCCTCATCCAGTCCCCTTGAAGGCAAATGCAGAAATGAACTAAGATGTGCTGAGAATGTGCTGTTCATCTAATTTAACTCAATTCAGAATAGACAGAACCAATCTCAGATACTGCCACAACTGCTCTGAATATTCAGTGTGGTATAGAAGACATTGGGACACCAACCTGGGTTGTTTAAGGGGAAAAGGGGAGGCTGAAGACAGCAGGGAGAAGAAAAGGGTCAGTAAATGATTTTGTGCCTTGACTGGAAGTGACATTTGGGAACTTTTGATTCAAGAGGCTGGGGAAGGAAGTTGTTTATTAAAATTACTACTGTTGTGGGTTTTTTTTTTTACAAAACAGAAATGCCAAGAGCAATTGTTTAGCTAGAAAAATGTTTCCCATCTTAAAATTCTACTATATAAAAAAACCAACAAAGAAGCCTACGTGATAGGTCCTGTTTTGTTTAAAAGTTGTTGTGAAGTATGAAGTGTTCTCCCACTCTGAATGCTCATTTCAAAATCCAACCACCTTTGGCAGACTTGTGCAGGTACCTTTGAACTTAAAAAGAAATCCTGCCACCACAGCATACATTTTTGACCAGAGGAGTGAACACATTGTCTGCCTGCACCTCAATTTAATGAGCCTGAAACAGAATGAGGAACATTGACTTGTGTTCAGGACATTATCCCAGCATCAGAGCACTGAATACTTCTTCCTCCAACAACCCCCTGAGTTCACTCCTGGCTTTGAGGACATGCAGCACAGTCTAGTGTAAGCACTGTCAAAAATCCAGTACTGCTTCAGAATTGCTTTATCCATGGAGAACATTTGTTTGGAAGCACGTGACTGAGACCAGAATCCAGCTTGAACTGGGAATGTTGCTACCAGGGGAAATGCCAGGGGTAGTTTCTAATGAAGAAAAAGAGTATTTCTTGCACCAAGAATGTAAAGATAAGGATAGTACAGCTCACTCAAATCTTCCACAGACATATTGGTGGCTGAATGCATCCCCCCCAGCTAAAGCAGGTGTCTGTCTGGGAGGACAGCTGTGTTCCTCTCTGAACCTGGCTCTGTTTCCCTGCACCACAAAAGGCTTTTTTCCTCCAGAGCTGGAAGCTGGACACCTTCTGCTAGCACTGGACAGGACTGAAGGGACACAGCTTTCTGTACCCACCCAAGAAAGCATGAGCATTTTTCAGCCTTAGGCTCAGCAGTTACAGAATTTAGTCCTTAAGAGCATCTCATTTATCTAGTGATGAATTTCAAGTTATTCAGAAGTCAACTCATGGAAATGTCTACTAAGACTGTTAGGCTGCCTTTGTTCAGCCTCCCCTGCTGATCCAGCCTCCCAAAGCCAAGGGCTAGAGACTCACCACAGGGATAAAGCACGTGCCAATCTGTGTGGAAGACAAGGGATGGGCCAAGAACTGTTCTTGCAACAGCAGCCTAACAGCAGTCTGTCTGTGGTGTGCTGCTCCCAGTTAGCTCCCAGTGCTGTGAGAACAACCTGGGACTGCCCAGTGCCCTGCCAGAGGTGCCAGGCCCAGGAACACAAAGGGCTGCTCCAGAGTTGCTGCTGAGGCTTGGGGGGGAAAGAATGTGCTTTTATCCTTGGACAAATGGACTGCTTTGGAGGACACTGGTGTTGCTGCCATCCCCTGAGAAATACCTTTTCTCTCCTAGCCACTTAATATGCACTAGTAAAACAAATCCAGAGAGCTAAACTCTAGTAAGAGGTCAGAATATTGATGTAAAAATCAGACAAACAGCACTTTCCTGTTCTGGGAATGTATCCAAATCAGATCTGGCTTTGGGTTTGTACTGCAGTGTAGGCTGAAGCCAAGATCTAACTATGGGAGTTAGAATATTTTTTTATATTTTTGTAACTACAACTTTTTCATGGGGTAGTATTTGTAATCTAATGAGTCAATAGATTTTATATTTGCCTTGCATTTGCACCTGATACTTCTGGAAAAAAAAAAAGTAAAGGTTTACAAGTTTCTAATGATAATTTACAGATGTGAAAGGCTTTGTGTTTAAGTCAGGACAGCAATTCTTACTTTTAAATCAAAATAGAATGGCATAAACTGAGGTTTTTTTCTAAACATTCTATTATGGTGCCTTTTATGTTTCTGACATTACAAGGGTTAACAATCTGTTCTTGATGCATCTCTTATGGAAGGGTGGTGATTTCTATGTCCATCCACAATATTTGTATGTACTGTGCTAAGGTTAATGTGCATTTTTGTGGAAGAATCCTGTAAAGCTAAGAAAAGAGGCTTATTTTCAATGTCTTTGAAATACTTCATTGATAACAGACAATCCTTACTTTCAGCTGCATGCTTCTAGGTTTGATTTTCCTACAGGTGCTCCTTCTAATGGTACTTCAGTTGTATGAGACTTCCAAATAATAAAGCACATGTTAAAAAAAACCCACCCTATTAGTTCTCCATTTCCTATGTCATTGAAGCAACACTTTCTGGATTTCACTAGGAGGCATTTCACTTCAAATTAGCATTTAATCCATATACTACTAGATTTCTGCATCAGTCCAATTTATAGACTTGAAATTTGTCAAACTACTTAGCACAAAACTATTCCCTACCAGTGCAGAACTGTACACAAAGATGTTCTTGGGCATGTCTTACAAGCAAGCCAGACTTGGCTTTCTTTGGGTCACTTTCCATGACCCAAAAGCAGGCTGTTCTACTCTTTGGATCAAGTATTTGAGTGTTTTCTGAAGCAGAAACATGTACCTGTTTCTTGGGGGAGAAGGCTGTTTGTTTTACAAACAGAACATGGTCTGATACAAAGTAGCTGATGGTCAGTCAGATTTTTGACAGCTTTTTCTGAGGCTGTCCCATCAGTAGGTGAGGACACTGCCAGAAGATTCAGAGGAAGCTACTAACTTCAGGGAGCTTGCAACATCAGTTGCATGCAGGGTGTGAAAACCACACGTGTTTTAAAGCACTATCCAAATTCTGGTTTACACAGATCCTTGGTCAATACAGAATAAATAAAAATACCTTTTGTATTTGGACAAAACCTAAGATACTCATACCCCTGCTGAGATTATTATTATTTGGATGCTGGTAAAATGTTTCTTTCTGCAAGGAATTCTACTTTTAAGGATATGGCCTTGAATATTTTTATGCATGAAATATTATATGCAGTCATGCCTTTCTAATCACAGAATGGTAGGGGCTGGAAAAGACCTCTGGAGATACCTAGTCCAACCTCCCTGCTAAAGCAGGTTGCAAAGGATGGTGCAGGTAGGTTCTGAGCATCTCCAGAGAGGGAGACAATGTGTTTATTAAATACTACCACATGATGATGTGTTTATTAAACACTCTTCACCAGGTTAGAATTTACACAGCCTGTAACCATCTCATCAGGCAGAACAGGCTCTGCACTTGCTGGCTTTGAAGCACTGCATGGGCTGCACAGTGGAGCAAGAACATGTCATAGAGTAGCTAAACCCAAACCTCAGCTCTCAAACAAAAAACAAAGCTCTCGTTTCGATACAATGAAGAAGAAGTTTCCCATTACCTGTGCAAAGTCTGGCAGCACAACCCTGCCTTCAACACACCTTCTCTCTTCAACACCCTCCGGTGCCGCTCGCTTCTCAGGGCGGGTGAAAGTCACCTGCATGTGCCCAGCTCAGCAGCAGCGGTCCCTTCGAAGCAAAGAACACAACGAACCGCGGGGAATCCTGCTGCACCGGGACAAACGCGTGTGGATGGAGGGAGACCCGCCCGGCTCCCGCCCTGCCCAAGCCCATCCCTGCGGCACCGCCCACACGGGGGGACCCCAAGTTTCCCTCCCCCCGGACATCCCTTCCGACGGGAGAGGCCGACAGCCCCTCAGGGTGCCCCGCAGCTCCCGCGCCTCGGCAGCTCCCGCGCCCCGGCCGTTCCCGCTCCGCCGAGAGCGGCCTCCCGGGACTCTCCCGCCCGCTCCCGCCGCACGGAGGGTGTGTCCGCCCGGGCCCGGAGAGGAGGAGAAGGGGGAAGGAGAAGCCCCCCGCTCTTACAAAAGCTTCCCGGGGAAGCAGCGGTGTGTCCCGCAGGGTGACAGCCATGCCCCTGAGGAAGCCCTTCGGCAAACGGCACAGCACCGACTCGGGCGTGGGGCCGGAGCGCGGGGCTCTGACCCAGGAGAAGAAGCATCAGCGCATCGCGCTATTCCTCCGCGACTTCGACCAGCAGGGTAGGGCCGGGAGGGTGTCGGCGGCGGGGGCCTCGGGGCTGCTCCGCGTCCCCGGCGGGCACCGGCGATCGCAGATGCCGAGCGAGGCACCGAGGCCGGCCCCGTGGTCTTCGCCTGGCCGTAGGGAAGGGGATGGGAACAGCGGCTACCGGGGA